>VMDR010020465.1:0-17543 GCA_007922815.1 Macrotus californicus
TCATCATTGTAAATGGACAATTATCTCCCCCTTTGGAAGGAGGTTTGCTTTCACCAAAAGATTCCGGGCCATAAGAGTGCCATTTATGCAATACTTTCAAACTGGTGACATAAGGTATGAATTAGTTATTGTCCCAATATTCAAGGTGTTTTTAGTCTAGGCAAAAAGATAATCATTTTAAATAACAAGAGGGCATCCTTGTGTTGTTCCTGTCTTTAGGAGAGTGTGTGTTCCAGTGATTAAAATTATGATTACAACTAGTTTACGATAAATACTTTTTAAAAATCACATTATGGAAATATTTTTAAATTTCTATTTTCTAAAAGATTTTTATCAGGAATATGGTTGAATTTTATCAAGTATCTTTTGCATCTCTTGATATGATCATGTGATTTTCCACTTTAATAAATGTCTTAATATTGATGTATTTACTTTTATATTTATTACACTTCTGGAATAATTTTATAACACTGTATTATTCAGGGTTTTGGCATCTGTATTTACAGATGCTATTTCAAGCTTCACTAGACTAGTTTACAGCTAAGAATTAATTGGCTTAAAGAGCATGTAGGAATTCCTCTTTTCAGAAATGTTTCATGGAGCCTTTCTCAAAAATCATCCTGTTGTTTTTTGGGGTGAAAATGTTTCCCTATTTTTTTACCAGTGTATTTAATGCCCAAACCCCCTCCCCAAGTGTGTGTGCAGCACAGCCGTGACCGCCCCCCCCCTTCTCCCTGGGTGGGCCTGAGGATCTATTCAGACTTTCTTCCTCCTCCTGAGCCAGTTTGATCATTGTCTTTGTTTGTTTGTTTGCTTTAGTGTATGATATGCTTAATCTGGGTTTTCAAATTTACTGTTGGAGGGTTTACAGTGTGATTTCTTAAGAATTTTAAATTTTTCCTATTTCCTCATATATTTCTAATAGTTTTTATTAGCAGTAATAAAAAAAGGTTGTATTTTTTTCATTTTATCTCTTGGCCAGGAGGTGGTACATAGGACAAGGTTTTATAAGATGCATTATTATAATAATGGCTAATGCTTATGATACTTTCAATCTGGTCTATTTTTCTTATATTATTTTGTATAATCCTCATAAACCCTATGAGGTGGATCTAAACTAAAAGCCCATGCCCTTTTAAAAACCCTCTTTCAATTTCTAAATCAGGCATATTGAAATCTGCATCTCTGTATCTTGCCATTATTTCTTTTTCCTGAAAGAATATTTCTATTTTTTTTCTTTTTTCTTTTTTTTTGTAGTTTAAGTCTCTCACTGTGTCTGTAAGAAGTAATTAATTACTAGAGAGAAGAAATGAGGGAAACAACAACGCTAAGGAAAAGATAGGTAAGTTTTACAAATAAATACCTCTTGCTATCTGTTTTGCTTAGGAGCAAATGTTTATTTGATAAATGACTTGTGTGAACATCCTAAAAACTCTTACAAGAAAAAGGCAGGAAAAGGCAGATATGCTGGAACTGTAAACATTACAAAATCTGCTTGGGTGGACAGGAACCAGAAGATAATATTCGTAAATATTTCTCCTATAAAAGAGGTTCAGGAATTTACTTTGTGTAGGTTCAGAAGACAGAACTAAACTAAGGAACATTTACCGGAAGCCGATATTAAATAAGTATGAGGAAGAATTTTCTAGTAATTGTAGCTTTTATCTGTGAATGAGAGGGAATGGCTCATAGTGAAATGAATTTCCTTCTCAGATGGGTGACCTAGTAAAATTTTGAAAGTAAAATAGGGTGCTAATTCTTGAAAAAGTATTTATAGATTGACAAATTGGTTTTACTTTATTGATGAACTTATATAATGAAAATTCTATTCAAAAACCAACTAAAAATAAAATTCCTTTTCTTAAATCATTTTTATTGTTATTCTATTACAGTTGTCCCAATTTTCCCCCCTTTCCCCTCCTCTGCACATCCCACCATGTGCTCCCACAGTTAATTCCCACACTGTTGTCCATGTCTGTGGGTCATTCATACATGTTCTTTGGTTCCTTCCCTTCTTTCCACCAGTATCCCCTCTCCTCTGGTCACTGTCAGTCTGTTCCATGTTTCCATGCCTGTGGTTCTATTTTGTTCATTAGTTAATTTTGTTCATTAGACTCCTCTTATAGGTGAGATCATACAGTATTTGTCTTTCATCGACTGGCTTATTTCACTTAGCATAATATTCTTTAGTTCCATCTGTGCTGTCTCAAAGGGTAGGAGTTCCTCTTTTCTTTCTGCTGTGTAGTATTCCACTGGGTAAATGTACCAGTTTTTTATCCAATCGTTTGCTGATGGGCACTTAGGCTGTTTCCACTTGACTGAATAGCACTTGGCTATTTTAAATAACACTGCTATGAACATTGGGGTGTGTAAGTTCTTTTGAATTGGTGATTTGGGATTCTTAGGGTTTGTTCCTAGCAGTGGAATCGCTGGGTTGAAAGGCAGTTCCATTTTTAGATTTTTAAGGAAATTCCATACTGTTTTCCCCAGTGGCTGCACCAGTCTGTATTCCTACCAACAGTGCACTAGGGTTCCTTTTTCTCCATATCCTTGCCAGCACTTGTTATTTGTTGATTTATTAATGATAGCCATTCTGACAGATGTGAGGTGATATCTCACTGTGGTTTTAATTTGCATCTCTCTGATGGCTAGTGATGTTGAGCATCTTTTCAAATGTCTATGGACCCTCTGTATGTCCTCCTTGGAGAAGTATCTGTTCAGATACTTTGCCCATTTTTTAATGGGATCGTTTTTAATGGGGTGTTGAGTCATATGAATTCTTTATATATTTTGGAGATTAAACCCTTGTCAGATGTATTATTGGAAAATATGTTCTCCCATACAGTCAGTTTCCTTTTCATTTTGATAATGGTTTCTTTAACCATGCAGAAGCTTTTTAGTTTGATGTAGTCTCATTTGTTTATTTTTTTTTCTTTATTCCCCTTGCCCTAGGAGATATATCAGCAAAAATTTTGCTACATGGAATATCTGAAATTTTCCTACCTATGTTTTCCTCTAGGACTTCTTATGCCAGTA
Source organism: Macrotus californicus (assembly GCA_007922815.1). NCBI lineage: Eukaryota > Metazoa > Chordata > Mammalia > Chiroptera > Phyllostomidae > Macrotus > Macrotus californicus. Next base: position 3,037 of record VMDR010020465.1, read on the forward strand.
CCTGGCTGTTTTGAGTACAGGGGCATTATAGTATAGTTTGATATTGGGTATTATGATTCCTTCTACTTTGTACTTCTTTGTCAAGATTGCTAAGGCTATTCTGGGGTCTTTTTTTTTTCCATATACATTTTTGAAATATTTGTTCTAGATCTGTGAAATATGTCATTGGTATTTTAATGGGAATTGCATTGAATCTATAGATTGCTTGGGGTAGTATGGACATTTTAATGATGTTAATTCTTCCAGTCCACTAACAGAGTATGTGCTTCCATTTATTTATATGTTCCTTAATTTCTTTCTTCCATGTTCTATAGTTTTCTGAGTATAGATATTTTACTTCCTTGATTAAATTTGTTCCTAGGTACTTTATTTTTCTTGCTGCTATAGTAAATGGGATTTTTCCCTAGTTTCTCTTTCTGATATTTCATTTTTGGTATAAAAAATGACATCAATTTTTGAATATTGACTTTGTATCCTGCTATTTTTCCAAATTAACTTATTAGGTTGGGTAGTTTTCTGGTGGAGGCTATATGATTTTCTATGAACCCTCTCATGATGTCTTTGAATAATGACAGTTTTACTTCCTCCTTTCCAATTTGGATGGCTTTTATTTCTTTTTCTTGACAACTGCTGTGGCTAGAACTATGTTGAATGACAGTGGTAAAAGCAGACACCCTTCTCTTTTCCTGATCTTAAGGGGAAAGCTTTTACTTTTTGCCTGTCGATATGTTGTTGGCTATAGGTTTCTTGTACATGGCTTTTATTATGTTAAAGTATGCTCCCTCTATTCTACTTTGCTGAGTGTTTTTATTATAAATGGGTTTTGGATTTTATCAAATGGTTTTTCTGCATCTATTGATAAGATCATGTGATTTTTGTCTTTCGTTTTGTTTATGTGGTATATTATGTGTATTGACTTGCAAATAATGTACTATCTTTGCATCCCTGGGATGAATCCTACTTGATCATTGTATGTGATCTTTTCAATGTATTTCTGAATACAGATTGCCAGTATTTTGTTCAGGATTTTAGTATCTATATGAATCAGGGATATTGGCCTGTAGTTTTCTTTCTTTGTTGTGTTTTTACCTGGTTTTGGAATTAGGATGATACTGGCCTTGTAAAAAGCATTTGGGAGTCTTCTCTCATCTTGAACTTTTTGGAATAGTTTGAGAAGGTTAGGAATTAGTTCTTCCATAAATATTTGGTAAAACTCACCCGTGAAGCCATCTGCTCCAGGGCTTTTGTGTGTCAGGATTTTTTCATTACTGCTTCCATTTCACTAGCTATCAGCTATTCAGGATTTCTGCTTCTTCTTGGTTCAGTTTTGAAAGATTATATGTTTCTAGAAATTTGTACATTTTGTGCAGTTTGTCAAATTTCTTGGCATATTGTTGTTCATAGTGATTTATCACATTCCATTGTGTTTTTGTGGTATTGGTTGTAACTTCTCCTCTGTTGTTTCTGATTTTATTTGTTTGGGTCCTCTCTCTTTTTTTCTTGATGAACCTGGATAAAAACTTGTTGATTTTGTTTATCTTTTCTAAGAACCAGCTCCAGGATTTATTGATCCTTTGAATTGTTCTTTTAGTATTTATGTCATTTAATTCTGCCCTGATCTTGATGATTTCCTTCCTTCTACTCACTCTGGGCTTTGTTTGTTGTTCCTCTAGCTCTTGTAGCTGTAGGGTTAGGTTGTTTATTTGAAATGTAGGTAGGCCTGTATTACTATGAACGTCCCTCCCAGTACTGCATTCACTGTGTCCCATAGGTTTTGGGTTGTTGTGTGTTCATTTACATTTTTTTCCAGAAACTTTTTGTTTTTTTCCTTGATCTTATTTGTTGACTCATTCATTATTTAATAATGTGTTATTCAGTCTCCATGCATTTGAATATTTCTGAGTTTTTTCCTTGAGGTTGGTTTCTAGTTTCAATCCATTTTGATTTCAGCACACGCTTGATGTGATTTCAACTTTCTTGAATTTATTGAGGCTTGTTTTATGTCATCATCTGGTCTATCTTTGAAAATATTCCATGTGCCTTTGAAAAGAATGTGTATTTTTCTTCTTTGAGGTTAAAGGTTCTGTATGTATCAGTTAACTCCATTTGATCTACAGTGTTATTGAATGCCACAATATCCTTGATTCTTTGCTTGTAAGATCTATCCCTTGTTGACAATGGTATGTTAAAATCTCCTACGAAGAGTGTGTTGCTGTCGATATCTTTCTTGAAATCCTCCAAGATTTTCCTTGTATATTGAGGTGCCCTATGTTGGGTGCATATGTTTACAAGAGTTATCTTTTCCTGATGGATTACTCCCTTAAGTACTATGTAGTGCCCTTCTTTGTCTCTTTTTATGGCCTTTGTTTTGAAATCTTTTGTCTGATATAAATATTGCTACACCAGCTTTTTTTTTCATGTCTGTTTGCTTGGAATATTTTTTCCATTTCTTCACTTTCATTCTGTGTTGGTCTTTTGTTCTGAGATGTGTCTCTTGCAGACAGCATATATGTGGGTCATGTTTTCTTATCCATTCAGCTACCCTATGTCTTTGATTGCAGCATTTAATCCATTTACATTTAAAGTTATTATTGATAGGTACTTATTCATTGCCATTTTTCCCCTTTGTACTTGTGTTCCTCTCTCTCTCTTTGCCATTTTTCCCCTTTGTACTTGTGTTCCTCTCTCTCTCTTTTTCTTCATCTCCTTAAAGCAGTCCCTTTAGCATCTCTTGTAGTGCTGGTTTGGTGGAGATGTATTCTTTTAGTCTTTTCTTTTTTGGTCTGGGAAACTCCTTATTTCACTTTCCAGTTTAAAGGAGAGTCTTGCTGAGTACAGTAGTCTTGGTTTTCAAGGCCTTTGCTTTTCATTACTTGGAATATTTCTTTCCATTCTCTTCTGGCTTGTAGTGTTTCTGCTGAGAAATCAGCTAATGACTTTATTGGAGCTCTCTTGTTGTTACTATTTTCCCTTGCTGCCTTTAAGATTCTCTCTTTGTCTTTAAATTTTTCTGTTTTAATTATGATGTGTCTTAGAGGGGCCTCTTCGTGTTCATCATGCCTGGGACCCTCTATGCTTCCTGGACTTGCATGATTTTTCCCCTCATCAAGTTAAGGAAGTTTTCTGTCATTACTTATTCAAACAGGTGTTCTAGCCCTTGCTCTTCTTCTTCTTCTTCTTCTGGTATCCCTATGATATGAATATTACTATGTTTCATGTTGTCCTGATGCTCCCTTAAACCCTCTTATTTCTTTTTTAGTCTTTTTTTGTTTTGTTGCTCTGTCTGGGAGTTTTTCTCTATCTTGTCCTCCAGTTTGCTGATTTGATCCTCTGCTTCATCTAGCCTGTTGTAATTCTTTCTACTGTGTTATTCAATTTATAAATTGTATTTTTCATTTCCTCCTGGCTGTCATTGATAGTTTCTAAGTCCTTTTTTATACTGGTGTAGTTTGCAGTTCCTTGTAGCTTCTATGGAATTCCTTGTAGTTCTCACTGAGCTCATTGAACATCCTTATAACCATTACTTTGAACTCAGTGTTGGATAGTTTGCTTGCCTTAATTTCATTTATTACTCCTTCTAGGGATTCCTCCTTTTCTTTTAATCAGGGGTTGTTTCTTTGTCTTCCATTTTAGGTGGCTCTTCTTGTTTATTCTGCATATTAGATTGATCTGCTTTGATTCCCTGTCTTTGTGGTGTAAACTTCTGTGGTAAGAGACATTGAGGACTCAGTAGTGCAGTCTCCTTGCTCCCCTGAGCTTGATGCTCTTGGGACCCTTTATGCCATTCATGTGAGCTCTCTTGTTGTAATTGGGTTTTGGTTGTTTTGGAGTCATTCTTTTGTGGATCCTTCCCTCCAGCTAGCTGACAGTCTCACCACCCACCTCGTCTTGTATGCTGTTATACAGGTGCTGCCAGAACAAAACCAAACAACCCAGGAAACAAACCCACGCCTGCAAAAATGACCCTCACCCACATCCAGACTATCAACACAAATGAACAAATATTAATAAAGGTGTAAACAGATTAAGGCTATTATAAGAAAGGAAAAACAAATATAAGATGACTAACTGAAAGAAAAATGATTTTAAGAGGGGAAATGGAGGAGATATAATAAGAGTAGAGAATAGAAACAAAGTTAAGAAAGAAAGAAAAGAAAATTTACATCATAAATAAAACAGCAAGAGAAGAAGGCAGAATGGAGTAGATAAGGTAAACATATAGCATTAGGTTTAAAAAATATTTTTTATAAATATAATGAAATAAATAATAGTCAAATTGGAGAAAAATATCTACCTCAGCAATATCAACAACAAATGAGCAAGGATTAATATAGGTGGGATGGGAATTAGAAAGAAAAAAGAGAAAGAAAGAAAGAAAGAAAGAAAGAAGCTTATGAGGTGTCTAGAGGAAAGAAAAGTGATTTTGAGAGGATAGAGGGTAAAGAATACTAAGAGTGAGGAATGAAAACAAGTCTAACACAAGGAAAAATTAAAATTTAAAACACAAAAAAGAAAGGGAAGGACAAAGGCAAAATAGAGTAGGAGAGGGGAACAGTAGAATTTGAGATCTGAAATACAAAAATAGTGAAGATCTAGAAATAAAATTGAAGAAATGCAACAACCACCACCATGTCATCAACCAATGAACAAAGATTGATAAAAGGCAGGGAGAGAATACAAACCTTTTAAGAATGGGAAAAAGAACGTGGATGACAAGTGAGAAGAAAAACGATTTTGAGAGTTTGGGATGGTAAGAAATAGTGAGTGTAGAATAGAAACAAGTGTAGCATGAGAAAAAATAATATTTAAAACAAAGATAATAAGAGGAAGAAAGAACCTAAAATGGAATAAGAGAAGGGTGGAGCTACATATGAGATTTGAAATAAACTAAAATATAAAATATAAAAACTAGTGAAGTAATAGGCACAAATTTGAAGGAAAAGTAATGAATGTTAAAAAGCTATGCAGAGGAGAAAATAATGCAAATCATGAAGAAGACCATGATGGAATTCATCTCAGTAGAATCCAGTGTTTTCCACTGTCTTCTTTTTCAGGATCCGCCCCTGGTAATGTCAGATGTTGTCCTAGTCTGGCCCTAGGCAGCCTGTTCAAGACTACTAGCGATCTGAAGCCTGTGGCTGTTTCTTGCAGGTTTGGCTGGTCCCCATTGTCCTGCACTGCTTGCTTTCCATCAGCCCAGGGCCCAAGAGTGGTTCATTTAATGACCTGAGAGGACTGCCAGTACCTTCTCCACCTGCCTCCAGAGGGGGCCTCTGGTGGGATTGGGTGGGTGGTAACCCAGGGTTGCCCCCAGAGGGCACTGTTCAGTCTTCAGGGAAGATGGTGGAAGTGTTTCCCCATCCCCTCACTACATGTCTTGGTCTGTTGCATAGTTTTTCCAATAATGTATGGTTTCTGGTGAATTAGCTGTCCGTTTCCTGTGAGGGGCCAATCTGTGTAAAAGGGGCACCTTTTTCCTTCTTGATGCTGATGTGACTCTGTCCAGGCACCAAGGCTGTGTGGGGCCCTGAACCTTTCTTGTACCTGTTGTAATCTCTCTGCTCTACTGGTTTTAGTGGATCAGGGCCTGAGGAACAGTACAACTTGTAGTGTTTTGTAAAGGGCCTTTTCAGAGCTTTTATCTTCTTCCCCTGTGGAAATGCACCCAACAGGGGACTCCTGAGCCAGGCCTTACTGATCTGCAGAGCCTGTAATCCCATAGGTGGGGGTTGGGCTCACCTGTCTGTGAGGGACCCTGCCTGGCTGCAGCAAATCTCAGGTGTTCATCTCCTGACCGTCTAGTCCCTAGTCTGCCACTCTCTCACTGGAGGTTCAAGTCCAAACTCTCCACTCTGTCGCATCCCCTACTCACTAGCTATGCTGGGTTGGGTCCCACAGTCCCTCAGTGTGACTGTATCCCTCTGAATGCTTTGTTAGCAGAGCCTCTGTGCATGTAGGCACTGCACACATGAGCAGCAGGTCCCTGCGAAGTCTCAAATCTTGCCTCAGCTCCTCCTTTAAAAGAGAATCTGTGTGGTCCCCATACTGCAGCAGCAAGCCCTGGAGGGCCTGTTCTCCATGTGCTCCCCTTCCCCAGATATCACACAGTCTCTCTTGGTCAGGGATGGCCACCACCTGCTAGAGCCTCCAACGGTTTTAGATAAAGTTCCTCTCTGGATCTCCTCCGGATGGCTCTAGGAAGAGTCCCGCAGTGATACCATAATACAGGGTGGTGGCGAGGTTGCTGTCCCCACTCCTTCCAGAAATTCTCAGCCTCTGGTGGGCCTTATCCCACCATGCTCTTTCTGCAGCCAGCACCTCCCCAGCCATCTCTCTCTGCCCCTGGAGCTCGGAGCTCAGAGCTCCTGAGCTGATCTGCAGCCTTCCTGAATCTGAGCAGCCAGAAATGCTGGTTTGGGCAGCGGTGGTGGCAGTTGCTCTGCTAGGAGAGCCTGGGCCACCCACTCCTGAGCGACCTGCTGGCGGGCAGGCTCTTGCCCTCTCACATACACTCCTGGCACTGTCACCTGCGTGTGCACTCACTCACACACACTCTCACTCACTTTCTGCTGGATTTTCGAGTTGGTTGCTCTGTGGTTTGGCTGCAAGACCAGTCTGGGTCTGGGAGCGAGTGGACTGAGCTTCTAGCTGCTCTGTAGCCATCTTCAAAGACCTAAAAATAAAATTCATAATAAATAAGATATACAAGGTGTGGCATAAGTAGGTTTACACTTGTGAGTATGCAAAACAGTTTATTCTTCTTATTATTTAATTATTGTATTATTTTCCATACAAATCACTGTAAACCTACTTCTGCTCTATCCTGTATTTATGTATATTAAAGAAACATATAAAAAGTACCCACATGGATTATCTGTATAGTAAAATTATATCAGCACTTTCTAAAATTTTATTAAATACTTAAAAAAAACTTCTTTGTACTTATTTGAATACTTTAGTCAGTCACCTACAGGTTAGGACATCCTTGTCTTTATTTCCCCTGCATATGCTTACATATATCAGCCCTATAATTCCCCTATTTCCTAAAGACTCCATTGACTGGCAGGATCACAGCTGTACCCTACTGGCTGAACTACCACTAAGCCGGCAGGGCAGCAATCACCGAGATGGCGTTCACGTGCATTTCCTTTCATTCCCGAGTGTCTTGCCTAATACCCTTGGGTGACTGATTCCTAGAGAGCTCTGGGCATCTCTCAGATTTAACCATGTGCTAAAATGGGAACTGTGCTCACTGCACAAAGTCTCATTTGCTCCTGAGTCTGAGCTGAAGCTAGAAAAGTGAAAGTCTGCCAGACCCATCTTAACATTTTAATGCAACTGTTACTAATGGTGCTCCGTTAAAATGAAAAACCCAGGGCAGATGCTAAACTGAACAGGCCAACAGCATAAGAGTGTACAGGGGACCATCTCTGCGAAGCAGCCCTGAAGGTCTCAGACATGCACAACTGTGTTCTCTTTTATTTACACATACATTCTACAAAGGCAGAAGCTATTCAAAGTGCAAATTCATGGGGTAAGTATGTCTAGCATACGGTCACTACAGCGTTGTTTGTTTGGTGCCTTACTCATCAGAAGTGTCCCTCCAGCCCCATTGGAGGCCGAAGACATTGGAAGGCCTTCAAAAGGGAAGAAAGCAGCCAACTGCCCCTGCGTGGTGGTGCTGAGGAACTTGGATTTGAAACTGGGCTTGCTACCTGCTGGCCTTCAGCAATTTCCTGTTTTCCACAGTCTCGTCTTCTCCTTTGTAAATCGGAGGTAACGATAGTAACTATGTGATAAGGTTGCTATGCGTATTAAATGGCCTAACATTGGAAAACAGTATCCACTGTGTAGTTGTTAAATAAAATAAAAATCAGCTCCGAAGCCATGTGGGAGAGAAAAGGAAATGTGTTTTGTTTCACTGTGTTCTGTTCAAACTGACTGTTGAGTGTTCCTTTTCACTGTCTACCAGGAAAGAATTGCCTTTGGTGCTAAAATAAGAATCCTCTTTGAAATGGTGACGAAGACATGATGACATGATTGCTGCTACTCTCCAAGGGCCCTTAATGCAAGACCATCTCGCTTGTGATTAGAAACTTAATTAAGGGCTTTTAGATCCCTATACTCTGGTTAGGAGATACCCTTAAGATTCTGAAACCCAGAGCTATTCATGATACTTTCTGCAAAGAGCATCAGACACAGACAGTAAGTAGCAGCTTCAGGGAGGAAAATGAGAATGAGCTGAAAATCTCTTCAGACGCCATCAGAGTTACAAGGGGGAACAAAACGTTAGCACCGTCGACAAGACTGTGACTCGTCGTTAGATGGACCCTGACAGTACTGTCATGAAAATCAAAATGCTGTACAGGAGAAATACTATAGCAGCTTCGATATACTGTAAGATTATGTCATGATTCTGCTTTTAGATTTAATGGCCTGTCATTCCATGTTTATGCTAATCCCACGCCACTGTAGGACACTGAGTATTTTTTTAAATTCTAGAATAAAATGTTCTTTCACTGAAAAACCGCTCAGATGAATCACAGTCTAAAAAGTGCATGTGGGCAGCTCATAATAAAATAAAAGCATTACCTTTGCGAAAGCATCGGCATATTTTTTAAAGCAGGATGCACTTGTATTCAATGGTAATGATTGTTTTTAAAAACAGCAGTGAGGAGAAAGGCTTGTATTACTTATTACTGACCTGCTGACTCACCTGGATTTCAGTGCCTCTGGATGATGTCAGACTGTTGTTTTCGAAAGTGACAGCCCAGATGCAGCCACAGATTAGGGTGATCTGGTCATGGCGTGTGAATACACTTCTCTGACACCCCCGTGGTAGTTAGGACAGCCTCAGTTCCGGTTCTTATTATTCTTCAGTCCCTGTGATGAAAGAAGTCTGAGATTCTGTGTCAACAGGTAGCTCTTGTCTCCATCAAAATCAGAAGGGCCAAATTCAAAGCGTTTACCCATGCAGTGTACTTGGCTCCGTTAAGGCTCTGCTGAAAAGCTCTCCGCAGGCCTGTGCTATAAAGGTGTTCGTTGCTAAGGGATAAACCGGATCAGGCAGACGGCAGCATAGAAGCACTTCCACATGCAGTACACACACATTTGCATTGGATCAAATCCACAAACCCTTTGTTCAAAACAGAATTATGAGTATAAGGAGAGGAACATCCGTACTCTCCTTTCCCTCGGACAACATGTGCAGAGTATAAAACAACCACTATCTGGTTCTTTACAGAGAAAGTTTTCTGATCTGCGAATTAATACGTATTTCCATAAAACTTTTTAAAAGACCTCACGGGTTTTCTCATGGTTGCTTGCATAATGGGTCCCGAGGGAGAAAGGAACGTCGGCACAGCTGGGCCAGGATCCCCTCAGTAATTTTCATATGCTACGTTGCCTTCGCTTGCCCAGCCAGGCAAAATTGCTTCTTCCTTCCTTTGCATCTCTCCAGACCCTAGAGTGATGTCTGCTTTTGCAGTCTCTTGTTTAAGTGCTTGTCTTTCTTATTTGATATCAAGTTACTTAAGAGTAAGATTCATGCATGACAATTTTTTATTCTCAAAATCGAATACAGTGCTTGGCCTAATGCTAAAATTTTTAAGCAATTGAGTTAAACTGGGCAGGATTTTGCAGTATCCTAAAATATCTCAATGGAGGCATTTATGATGGGTACAAAGGAGAGGCTGAGAATGCATTCTCCCTCACAGCAGTTCAAATTATTTAAAAAATAGTTTGACATGAACTCTAACCCTTGGATTGTAGGGAAGAAGATCAGGAATTGAAAGCCTCTATACAGCTCAAAATGAGTAACCTGGAAATATATATATATATATTTTTAAATTACTTTATTGTTGTTCAATTACAGTTTGCGTTTGCCCCCCACCACTCTTCCCCCACCCCAGCCAATCCCACCCCCTCCCCCACTCCCACCCTCCCCCTTGGTTATGTCCATGTGTCCTTTAGAGTGTTTCCTGGAAACCCTTCCCCCCACTATTCCCTCCCCCTTCCCCTCTGGAAATATATTTTAAAAAGACGAATGTTTGTTTTTGCCTTTGATTTTAATTTTTCTTTTAAAATAGTTAAACATTATGAACAACTTTCATTGAAATGATTGAGAAAATGGGATATTACAGTTAATTTAATAGTTTGTTTGATTACAGTAATGGGTTTTCAATTTTTACGGGGAAAATGATGAAATAAACAGTCATAAAATCATTTGGGCAAATTTTAAATTTGCTTTAATGATTCAGAAGGCACTTCAGGATCTTAAAGTAACACAGTTATCATAATGGGCATAACTAGTAGGCGGTCAAATGCTCATTGATTTGTATTCTGTACTTCAAAGTAGACAGCCCAAGAAATTGGGCTGAAAATATGCTGACCCTGTGGTATATTTTGGAAATTGCTTCAAGAAATTCCTGATATCAGCTTGTTTACCTGTCATTTGTATTTTTCACATAAAAGTTCATTGCAGGCTGAAAAAAAAACCACTTCAGTTATTTGAGTTTCCTAAGCTATTCTCATTGTAGATAAAGGGAAGTTTTATAGTTTTTAAATATCTTGAGAGTTGGTAAGCTTCTAAAGTACTTTTCAATTTTGATGCTAGCAATAAATATTAGTTTTTAGTCATCTTAACCATCAGAAGCAAATGTTGTAATATCAATCTTTTTTCCAAAATTGGTTTTCTGTCCCAGACGTTCAAGGTGATGATGGTGATGGGCCTAAACGGAGAGGTGGATTTAAATCCTGAGTCAGCCATGTATTTGTGCCAACGTGGACAAGGGATTCAGTGTCTCTATGTTTGAAGTTCCTCATCTGTGGAGTAAGGATACTTAAATAACAGGGCTATTTAATGTAAGGATTGATAAGTTAATGAATATAACCCTTTAACTAGCAATTTTCCGTCACATAATTAGAGATTTGAAAATGGTAATTATTTTCCTCTTTAAGAGTCTCACACTCTACAGACTGTACAGACTGAGCTAGCTGGGTGACTGGTTATTTTCCTCTTTAGAGTTCAGATTACTATAGATAATTGAATTTTTTATTTTTTAAATTAACATACAGTAAAATGTACTTTTTTGATGTAGAGTTTTATGCATTTTAACATATGTATAGATTCATGTACCCATCATTGCAGTTGGGATGCAGAGCAGTTCCATCACCCCCCCAAATTCCTCACGCTGCCCATTTGAAGTCCCACTCTCCCCCTGCCCTGCCCTGCCCTGCCCTGTGACAGCCTCTGATCTATTTTCCATCCCTGGAATTTTCCTGGTCTAGAATGTTATGTAAATGGAATCATATGATGTAATCTTTTGAAACCAATTTCTTTATCCAGCATAATGCATCTGGGATTCATCCTGGTTTTCATGTGTTCTAATCATTTGTTCTCTCTATTGTACAGCATCCCATTGTATGGATGCACCCCAGTTTGTTTATCCTCCCTCCCCCTGGAGGACAGTGGGGCTGCTTCTAGTTTTCCACAATTTTGAATAGAGCTGCTTGTGAACATATGTTGTATGAACATGTGTGTTCAGTTTTCCAGGGTAAATATCTAAGAGTGGGACTTTAGGTCATATGACAAGATGTATTGAACTTTATCAGAAACTTTCAAGCTGTTTTCAAGAGTGCCTGCACCATTTTGCATTCCAGGAAGGTGTAAGAATTCCAGCATTTCTGCATCCTAACACTCGGTATTGTCAATTCCTAAAAAAAAAAATTCTTTAGCCTTTCTGATAGGTGTGAAGTGTTACCTCATTGTGGCTTTAATGGCTATGTTGAGCTTATTTTCCTATGCTTATTAATAAGAAAACCATGTATTTTCTTTGGTGGTGTCTGTACAAATATTTTGTCCATTTGGGTTGATTTCTTATTGGTGAGTTGTTGAGAGTTCTTTGAGTATTCTTTGTACATTCTGGACGCAAATATTCTTTGTACACTCAGATATATGACTTGCAAATATTTTCTCTTAGTTTGTGACTGGTCTTCTCATTCTCTTAACAGTCTTTTATAAAATAAGGGTTTTAAAGTTTGATAAAATCCAACTTATCAATATTTCTTTTATGAATTGTTCCTTCAGTGTCATGTCTAAGAAGTCTTTGACTAAGCTTGTATCATGAAAAAGTGTTTCTATGTTTTCCTCAAAAGTTTTATGTTTTACATTTAGATCTAGGATTCATTTTTGGTTAATTTTTATATAATGTATGAGGTGTATTTTTTTAAAGATTTTATTTATTTAATCTTAGAGAGAAGGGAAGGGAAGAAGAAAGAGGGCGGGAAACATCAATGCGTGGTTGCCTCTCGTGCACCAAGTACCCACCTGATACCATACATGGTTCTTACAATATTATTGACTCTATTCCTTCCCTAAGTGGTACTTCACATCCTCGTGACTAGTCTGTAACTACCATTTTGTACTCCTTAATTCCTTCATCTTTTTCACCTAATCCCCCATCCCTGGCTCCCATCAGTCTGTTCTCTGTATCTATGTCCTTCAATTTTGTTCATTATTCTTTGTTCACTAGAGTCCACATATACGTGAAATCATGGTATTTGACTTTCTCTGACCGACTTACTTCACTTAGCATAATGTTCTCCAGGTCCATCCATGCTGTTCCAAAAGGTAAGATTTTATTCTGTTTTATGGCTGTATTTGTATTGTATATTTTATTGTAAATTCATACCACCACTTTTTAATCCATTCATCTATTGATGGTCACTTGTGTTGATTCCATAGTTGGGCTATTGTAAATAATGCTGCAAGGAACATAGAGGTATATATATATGTTTGAATTAGTGTATTGGGTTTCTTTGGATATACATCCAGAAAGTGAAATTGCTGGGTCATAAGGCAGTTCTATTTTTAATTTTTTGAGGAACTTCTAATACTATTTTTTTTCCCACAGTGGTTGCACCAGTCTGTATTCCAACCAACAGTGCACAAGGGTTTTCTTTTCTCCACATCCTCGCCAACACTTGCTGTTTGTTGTTTATTTGTTGCTACCTATTCTGACAGGTGTGAGGTGATATCTCACTGTGGTTTTAATTTGCATTTCTCTGATGATTAGTGACATTGAGCATGTTTTCATTCGTCTATTGGCCATCTCTATGTTGACTTTGGAGAAATGTCTTTTTGGGTCCTCTGCCCATTTTTAAATTGGATTGTTTGTTTTTTTGGTGTTGAGTTGTATGAATTCTTTATAAATTTTGGATGTACTATTGGTAAATATCTTCTTCCATTCTGCAGGTTATCTTTTTACTTTATTGATGGTTTCCTTTGCTATGCAAAAAATTTTTAGTTTGATGTAGCCCCATTTGTTTATGTTTTTCTTCTTTCTCTTACCCAAGGAGATATATCAGAAAAAAATATTGCTAAGAAAAATGTCAGAGGTTTTTCTGCCTTTGTTTTCTTCTAGGTGTTTATAATTTTGAGCCTTACATTTTTTTATTTTATTTTTGTATATGGCATAATGTGGTGATCTAGTTTTATTTTCTGCATGTATCTGTCCAATTTTCCCAACACCACTTATTGAGTAGACTGTGTTTACCCTATTGTATGTTCTTGCCTCTTTTGTGAAATATTAATTGCCTATATAGGTGTGGGTTTATTTCTGGGCTCTCTATTCTGTTTGGTTGATCTATATTTCTATTTTTATATAAAGTCTCACTTTAATTGCCTCTCCTTGAATAGTGTTTAGTGCTATGTTAGTGATTTGCATCAATCGAACAGAATACGTGTTTGATTGTATCATATCTTTTCAATATTGAAAAGTGATGCTGAGTCACTGCCAAGGTTGTGCTAGAAAAGGCAATTTAGCTTCCTCATGGCTCTTTCTCTTGAAAAACTTGCTCGTGGAAATCAGCCACATGGAGAGAGCACACATAGGTGTTTTAACTGATATCCACATCCAAGGCTCCAGGAGATCTCCAGTATCAGCCACCAGACACCTGAGAGAGCAAGATATCAGATGATTCCAGTCGCCAGCCTTCAAGCTGCCCCAGCCAAAGCTGAGTGGAGCATAGATGAATGGTCCCAACTGAGCCCTGTCCAAAGTGTTGATTTTTAAGCAAAATATATGTTGCTATTGTTTTTTTCTTATTTTAAAAATATATTTTATTGGTTATGCTATTAGAGTTGTATCATTTTTTTCTCCCCTTTATTCCCCTCTGCCTTACAATCCCAATCCCACCAGCATTCTCCACCCCCCTTAGTTCATGTCCATGGGTTGTACATATAAGTTCTTTGGCTTCTCTATTTCCAATACTATTCTTAACCTCCCCGTGTCTATTTTGTGACTACCATTTATGCTACTTATTCCCTGTACCTTTTCCCCCATTCTCCTCTCTCCATCTCTCTGCTGATAACCTTCCATGTGATCTACAGTTCTGTGATTCTGTTCCTGTCCTAGTTGTTTATTTAATTTTTTTTTTAGGTTCAGTTGTTGATAGTTGTAACTTTATTGTCCTTTTACTGTTCATATTTTTTATCTTTTTCTTAG
>VMDR010020466.1:0-17522 GCA_007922815.1 Macrotus californicus
AACAAACTCACAGTTATTAACAACTGAACCTAAAACAGAAACAAAAACAAACTAAACAAGCAACTAGAACAGGAACAGAATCACAGAAATGGAGATCACATGGAAGGTTATCATCAGGGGAGTGGGTGGGGAGAGAGGGGGAAAAGGTACAGGGAACAAGAAGCATAAATGGTAGGTAGAAGATAGACAGGGGGAGGTTAAGAATAGTATAGGCAATGTAGAAGCCAAAGAACTCATATATATGACCCATGGACATAAACTAAAGAGGGGGAATGTGAGTTGGAGGGGTGTGCAGGATGGAGGGGAATAAAGGGGAGAAAATGGGACTATAATAGCATAATCAATAAAATATATTTTAAAAAAAGAGGAAATGTGACCTGATTACTCCAGTTCTCTTTGGAATGAGGATATGATGGTGGGAGATCAAGCATCAGATCTTGCATCGGAAGGTGGAGGTCAAACGTTGAGGATGGTGGAATATCTTGAGAGATAGGTGATCCAGGGGTCCCTTATACCAGCCCTATCCTTCTTATCTTGGATTTCATTTCATGCAAGAGAAAAGTAAACTTCTAACTTTTTAAAACCACTGTCTTCCATCACTTGTGACCTAACACAAGCCTAGCTGATTCAATGGGCTAAGAAAAAAATTAAATGTAGGCATTTATATAGATGAAATCGGTAAGGCTCGGTGGAATTGCTGAGAATTGAGGCCTGAGTCCTAGGATAAGGATGACCCAGCAAATAGCTCATCTGCCCATTTCTGTTTGTCTGCTCTGCGGTCAGAATGACTCTCACACTGCACATATGAGCCACAGAAACAATCACACTCATCATCTGACATCTGGGAGAGGTGAGGACAAGCCAGTTGTTCGAAAGCAGCTTTCACTTTGACCTACTATTTTGGCAGTAGATACTCAGAGAGAAAAACAATTCTGTTCAAGATGAAAAAACTGAAAGATGGAAATAACACCAGGACCCAGAGGCATCAATTTTGGTAAAACACAAGCTATAGGAATATGCTAGGGTATTTCTGCCTTTTGGAAGGGAAGTGACAGCCGCCAATTTTTCTCTCATCCCTTGGAAATGTTTTCTCTCAGGATGTCTGTTCACAAGCCTGTGCAGAAACTGACTCTAATTTGTGTGTGTGTATATTTTTTAAATCCTCTGCTGTATATTCCAGATAATTTCTACCTGTGGTACAGGGGTTTGAAATATCACAGGTTGATGACAGCAATGTAAGGAGAGGATATTTTTCATAATTGTAATATATATACAGATACATATTTTGTCCCTGGCCAAAGGGAGAATTAACATTGCCTCTATTGTAGGCAATATCACCTTCATTTTCTCAAAAGATGCATGCTTTCTTATATGGATATGTGACATAGTTTCTCTCCCTTTGACTTTTAATTAAACCTATGAACAGACTTCTCCCTGACAGTCTGTTCCACTCTATGCCATACCAATCCATTCTACTCCATCCCATTTCACTCTACTCTATTCCATTCATCCCATTCCATACAATTCAACTGTACTCCACCCCACCCCATAAACTCCACTAAACCCATTTCATTCTACTCCACCCCATTCTACTCCACTCCACTCCACTCCACTGCATTGTACTGCACCCCATTCCACAGCACACTACCATATTCCACCCATTCCACTCCATTCTACCCCATTCCACTCCACTACACTCCATTACGCTCCAGTTACCTCATTCGACTCCACTCCACCACATTACACGCTAGCCAATACCACTGCACTCTACCACATTCCACTCCACCCATTTTACTGCATTCTAGCCCATGCCACTCCATACAATTCCACTCCATACAATTCCACTCCACTCCACCTCATTCCAATCCACTCCATTCCACTCTAATCTATCCCATTTCACTCCACTCCTTTCTACTTCACTCCACCCCATTCCACTCCACCCATTCCACTCAACTCCACTCCATTCCACTCCACTCCACCACATTTCATTACACCCCATTCTGGGCATTCTACCATATTCTGTTCACCCATTCCAACCACTCTACCCCATTCCACTCCACTCCATTCCATCCCAGCCCATTCTACCCATTCCATTCTACTTCAACCCATTCCATGCCAGTCCATTCTACTCCACTCCACCCCAATTCCACTGCACTCTACACATTCCACTCCATTCTACCCCATTCCACTGCACTATACCCATTCCACTCTACTCCATACAACTCCATTCCATCCCTTCCACCCTACTCCATTCCAAACCACTCCACCACATTCCACTCCATTCCACTCTACTCCACTCCACTCCCATTCCATTTCACAGCACTCCATTCCATTCCATCCATTCCACTCCATTCCACCCTCTCCAATCCATTCCACTGCACTCCATTCCATTCAACTCCCCTCCACCCAAATCCACTCTATTCTACACATTCCACTTGACACATTCCATTCCACTCGACCACATTCCACTCCAACTCAGTCTACCCCATTCCACTCTACTCCATTCCACTCCTATCTACCCTATTCCATTCCACTCGACTCCACCCAAATCCATTCCACTCCACTTCATTCCACTTCACTCTGCCCCATTTCACTCCACCCCATCCCCACTGTACTCCACCCTCTTCCACTCCATTCCATTCCACTTTACTCCTTGTACTGCACTCCGCCCCATTGCACCTACTCCATTCCACTCTCCTCCACCTCTTCCACTCTGCTCCACCCTATTTCACTCCACTCCACTCTACTCCACTCCATTCTACCCCATTCTATTCCACTTCATTGCTCTCCAGTCTCCTATTCCACTTTTTCTTCTCTATTCTATTTTACTCATTCCATGACTGCTCAGTTTGGGTTGGAGCTCTGTGACTTGACAAGAGTCAGACCTCTGTGAAGGTACATATTTACCAACCACTGATGTGATAACTGTAAGTCCATGAACCATTTACCCCTGTGTCCAGTATTTTAATCAGCACTTTGTATGTGTCATTCCTTTTAATCTCCACAAGGCCCTGTGATGTTCATCTTTTAGCATCTTCCTTATGCTGATGAGTAAACAGGCATGCACAGTGATTAGGTGATATGCACATAGTCACAACACTAATAGGTTGCAGGTATGTGATTTCAACTCAGGAGTTGTGATTCACGCATTTCCTCTGACATAAAAACAAAAAATGGGTCCTCATGCTGCCTGTAAGACTGCCCAGGGGAATATTTCCAGAAAGAGTCTATTATGCCAAGGCATATCTACTGTGAGGGAATAGAAGCCTGGGTCCCTGTGTGTCCCAGGTCTTCGAATATGTAAAAGCTTATTGGCAACAACCTACAGTCAACGACGTGTCATTTAAAATCCAATGGAGGAGTTTGGTCATGAAACTTCTCTGCTCAACTGAGAGAGGCAGGTAAAAAGTTACCTACCTCCATAAGCCAGTAGTCTTTGTCCAGCAGTGACAAAGAAAAGTCTATGTAATCCTGTGGCAATCTATCAGTTCTCATGGAGCATAGGCTGCATAGAAAGTGAAGCATTATTTTCAATGGTAGAACTTTGTCCCAGCTCAACAGATTCTGGGAGGCAATAGGTGTCTTGGGTCAAAAGCCTGCAGATTTATGGTGGTGGCTGTTGACTAGAATTGAAAATCTCAAATGTCACTTCTCACAAAGATAAAGGAATTATTTAAATAGGACCATGCAGAGAGATTTGAAAGGGGAAAACAAACTTATTTTCATCAAATAGTTTTTCGTCACCAATTCTCTTGTATTTTTGTCTTCTACTAGGCAGGCCATAGGTATTCTGAAAGGGGAGGAGTGGAAGTGAATCAGAAAGGCAAAGGGATTTTTGCAGAAAAAAGAAGAAAGGTATTTCCCCTCATTCTTACACAAGTTTATTTAAGAGAAGAAAGTGGAAATGGACACATGGGTATGTCTATATGCATTTATTAAGAAGGCAGCACGTTTGCTTATTTGGCAATATGAGTTGGGTTGGGCTTTTCACTAGAGCAGTTATTGAACTCTGCATAAAGGATAGAAGGGGTAGAAAGGATATTCAAGCAAATTATTGTGCAAGTGAAGTAAGCAAAGCAAAGGAATAATGATAGATTTAATTGGATAGTAGGTGACCTGGATAACAAACTGAATATATAAACAATGGGTGATCTTCTCAGCTAAGCTTGTATCCAATTTCAGTCAGAATAGTTAATGAGAAAGTCATAAACACACACTTAGAATATGCTGCTCTAGATTTCCTGTTTGACATAGTGAAATTAAATACTGGATGTTCTGATGGAAGCAAGTAACAATTTTTATTTTGAAAGTGAATATGAGAAAATCTGAGTCTTATTTAGTCCATATTATTCATCTAATGTAAATGGACTCGGAATCTTGTTGATTCATTTCTTTCTTTTTTTCAATAAACATTTTAGCCCTGACTGGTGTAGCCCAATGGATTGAGTGCTGGCCTGCAAACCAAAGGGTCATCAGTTCGATTCCCAGTCAGGGCACATGCCTGGGTTGTAGGACAGGTCCCCAGTACAGGGTGTTCGAGAGTCAACCACCCACTGTTATTTCTCTCCCTCTCTTTCTCCTTCTCTTCCCCTCTGTCTAAAAATGAATAAATAAAATCTAAAAAACAAACATTTAAAAAATTAACTTACCTTAGTTAAAAAGCAAAATGCACAAAGCAGAATAGGAAAAGATAAGACTGAAAAACAGAGGGCTGGGATCATGAAAGGCATTCAATCCATACTAAATGGTTCAAACTTGATCTGATTAGCAATAGGGATCCACTGAGTAGAGATGTGACCTGAGGAAGATTTATTTGGAAACAGGATAAAAAATTAACCTGTAGACATACACGCATACAATCAAAAGCATGCTCATGTGAAAAACCCTTGCATTAGGCAGATAAGAAAATTTAAGTAAATGATAGAGTTTAAAATGGGATCAAGGTGAATGACATCTTTGCCATCACTGTAACTTCAAATATAATCACTTCTGGGCCTATTTTAGTTGATTACACAAGACAAACAGGGGCAGAGTCGCTTCAGCAATTTCCTTTCTAAATTTTTTAATGGTCAGTTGACTGTGAAGGGCTGAGTCAACCTGGACAAAAATGTACAATTCTAAGGAGTTTTAAAAATAAATAAAATGTCACAAAAGATGCCAGGATAAGGGTAGTGTGACTCTTCCTCAGAAACTCAACACCAAATGTAGCTAATGCTGTCTTTCAATTTGGGTAGTAAAAAGAGAGACTTGACTAGCATCGCTGCTGAGAGTAAATTTACAGTTCCTTTGACTGTGGGACCATGTTCATAAAGTCAGAAAAATAAAAAGCATCA
The DNA here is from genome assembly GCA_007922815.1 of Macrotus californicus. Classification (NCBI taxonomy): domain Eukaryota; kingdom Metazoa; phylum Chordata; class Mammalia; order Chiroptera; family Phyllostomidae; genus Macrotus; species Macrotus californicus. The sequence continues at coordinate 5,334 of VMDR010020466.1, forward strand.
AAAAATGAAACATGAACTTCTCTTTAGTCCCCCAAATCCCATGGCTCTTTCTCAGAGTTCCTGTAGATATTACATGTACTCACAGCAATCCTTCTTAGAGTGGAGGTGCTGGGTCCTGTTTTGGGGTGTCTACATCCTTTCCATTTCTCCCATCAACTTCTCCTACAGCCTTCTAAGGGGTCTCCTTGCTCTGATCTCATATGCCTCCTATCCATGCCACATACTTCTGTCAGCAACACCTTTCTAAACAAGAGTTTCTCAACCAAAGGTGACTTTTCTCCCCCAGGTGACATTCGGGGACACTTTTGGTTGTCATAATTGAGAGGAAGTAATGGCATCTAGTGAGCAGAGGCCAGGAAGGCTGCCCAGCATCCTGAAATGCACAGGACAGTGTCTCACAACAAAGAATTGTCTGGTTGACAGATGAATAGTGCCAAGGCTGAGAAACCTTGCCCTAAACACATGTTGATTGTATTGGTTTATACACTTTCCAAAATTTACAACAGCAACTGGTGGGAAGTTCAAAGTCTGAAAATGGCTTTGAACATCCCTGTAATCTGGTCTTGTCCACTTCCCTGACTCACTTCTGTGACCCACATGAACTCCCTGCCATCTAATGCCTAGTGACTTCAGCCTATCTTAAGCACACCTGACTCCTCTTACCTCAGTCCTCTTACTCATCCTCTTCCCCTTATTAGATGATCCTTTCTACATGACCTCCATATGTTTTCAGTCCTAAATGACTTTCCCTGTGGACCTGAAGCCAACATGGTTGCTAACTTTATAGGACGTTGAGCAGCACATTCTCCGCCCACCTGTACCCACATTTGTGATGAGCCGCCCTCCTTAGTCTTTTAGTCAAAATCATAACCTGTTCACATGCCTAATACACTAGTCTTACCAGAGCAACAACTTCACACCAACTTGTGTTTCTTCCATGCTTCTTGTAATGCCATGTGTCTTTTCATCTCCTGGCCTACCAAGTCTGGAGCCCTCCTTCCATAGCCAGCTTGTCCTATCAGGACCTTGAGGAAAGTGGCCCTGAATGATCTACATGTTGCTGCATCTCAAGGGCAAAACAGAGTTTTTTGTGGCTGGAAATGATGAATGGAAGGCTTGGTCTTCACTGTGTGCCTTTGACAAGAAGCCACAGCACAAGAGGTGATTATATCAAAAAGTATTGAGATGGAAATATGTTCAGGCTCTGCCTATCTCCCTGGCTAATAATCAGATTTGTCATTCAGCTTATCTCCCTCCCTAGCCTCTGACCTGTCACACAGGTGCCTGGACATACTTGAAGCTGAACTTTGAGAATAACAGGGAGAGGAGGAATAGGAGGGCTTACTGAAACAGGCCAAACTATACATACAGTAATAAGCTGGGAAAGAAAGGCAGAGGGCTGAATGTGCTGAGGGAGGAGAGTGGGGGGTAGGGTGGACATAACCAATAAAAGGTTATGACACAGGACAAATGCAAGAGGACAGGAAAGAAAGAGGACATGAGGACTGTTGCTGAAGATTATGAATTGAGTTCCCTTTAATATATTTTTTTCCAGGAGAAATCGGTAAATTGTTTTAAATCATTTTAAATTTTTAAAAATTATTCTAATATTATTCATAGCTCTATCTCATTGACTGGAGTTCAGTAACAAGACTAGATTACATGGGTCAAATATTTATGAGGGGTACACAGATATTAAAGAACCCCTTTTCTGTGGAAAAAGAAACTGAAGATAAGAGAGGTCATTCAATTTGCCCCAAATCATATGACTTTGGGATCAAATTTTAAACTGAGCCAGGATTATGACTAAGCCTGCACTCAACCACTTCAGTATTCTGGCTCTGAAAATAAATGGTTTAATTTCATGTCAGTTTTTAATTATTCAAAAAGGTCTTACTTCCAATGATAGGGCTGTATATTCTCTTTTAATGACTACCTCCATGATTTTTTTATCCTCACTCAAGGACTGCTTATTGATTTTAGAGAGAGGGAAAGGGACGGAGAGAGAAGGAGAGAAACATCGATGTGAAGGAGAAACATTGATCAGTTGCCTCTCTTATGTTCCCCACCTGGGGACTGAACCTGCAACCTAGGCATGTGCCCTGGCTGGGGATTGAGCCCTCAATGTTTCAGTTTATGGGATGATGCTCCAACCAATTGAGCAACAACTGGCCAGGTGACTACCTCCATGATTTTGATAGAAAAAAATAAAACACAGTGTAGATAGATACACAGATAGATAACAGTTTTCTATTAATATATTTGTTTAGATCCTATATATCCATGCTTTTGAATCATAATTTTATATAGGTCAGAGACATACAATAGTTTTGCTTAGAGAGTAGATATTCAATAAATGCTATTGATAATGATGCATAATTACAAATGCACAGGACCACGTACCCCCATCAAGGAAGGCAACATAAAATTCTCACTGGAATTCCTTTTATACTGTTTCTCTTTCCATTATATCTCACAGGCTGTACAAGAGAGAGCTAAAGTCCCCTGGTGTATGTTTGTCACGGAACCTTTGTTCCCTGGTTCTTTATGAGAGTTTTGTCCTACTCAGAGTTGAAGAGAAGAATAACCCATTTATATTCTCTGCACTACTCTTTGGATTTTATTCCAATTGCTATTGTGACAGGGGCTGCTATGAAGAGGAATACCAATGTAAGCAAGTAAACTGGTCAGATGACTCAGAAGAAAGAAAGGCAGCACAGTCTCAAAATCTAAATTCAGACAGATAGAGAGATGTATATCTTTACATATCTATTTATCTATCTAATCCCAAATCATTTATGTGACTTTGGCTCGGAAACAAACTAGCATATGGTTAAACGTGCAAATTTAGAGCTCAGAGAGACAAAGTACTGGTACAACTTCTGTGTATGCGATTTTGGAAAATGAATCTCAGCTTTCCCATCTTAGTCATAGGTATTATAATAGCAGTGCCTGTCTCAGAGGTTTGGTGTGAGTTCCCACAAGTTAGTGCATGTAAGTTGTGCAGCCCACCTCATATTCCAAGTAGGTGGTGGGCCAAAGACAGATGTGATTGCTTTGGGGAATGCTAAAAGGATGGTGCTTGTGAGGGATGGTGGAAAAGAAATTAGATTGTCTTTCAAAAGTAACCTCTCTGTTCCATCACCTAAGGTTGGCCTCTATGAATATGATTTGGAGTTAGATGAGACTTGAGTTCAAAACCTAGCTTTGCCATTTGCTAGAAGGATATAATATAGAGGGAGGGAGGGAGAAAAGGAAGGATGAAGGGAGGGAGGGAGAGAGAGTGATGGGAGAGAGAGTAGAAGAGGGATGAGAGAATAAGAATGGTCATGTCACAATAATGAGAGATTTACTTCCCTTATCTGTAAAAGGGAATTAATAATAGTACTTACCTCACAGGATTATTGTGAGGAATAAATTATTTAATATATGCGTGTAGTCTAGCATATTATTTTTCACATGATAAGCACACAATAAATTGCTATTTTTGAACAATCCATTCTATTAATAACTGTCTGGATGGGCTGTGCCTAACACTCCCAATTCACACCCATCAGAAAGCAACAGATTTGGGAAATTGTTATCAGGAACTATTTGCTAACTCCCTATGCAGATTTAAATCTTGCAGACTATGTCATCTGCTCTTCCATGCTAATTATGTACTTATCTTATTTGAATATCTGTTGCAAATTTACAAAGCCACTGTTGTCCTTCTGGCTCCTGGTTATATGCAGTCAAGGATAGAAGTTTGCAAACACAAAAACAATAGAAAAAGAATCCCACCTTGACATGAAAAAGAAAACAAACCAAGAGCATCCTATAAAATCCTCTTCTTCTGACCAACTGGGGCTTTTGGAGTTTCTTCAGATTGACTTCACCACAGGAGTACAGGACTGCATAAATCCTTACACTTACCCTGCCATGAAAATTCATGGCAAAATTACACTTTAATAAAAATCTGGAAGACGATTTCTCTATCAGAATGTCAAGCACCCCAAAGCCAGTGATAATAAATATCTGGCTTTTGGTTCTCAGTAACTATAATTAAAAGAAAACAAGGAATGTAGAAATAAAAAGTGGGTTCAATTCTTAACCCCTCCACATACTGGCTGTGTGACCTTGGGTAAATGACTTAACCTTTCTCAGCTCCCTGTAATGAGAGGATGAAACAGTGCCGACATCATAATTAGGGCTTCCACCTGGTTCTATGCCAAATATACCATTCAGATCTTAGTCCACATGATTCTCATTCCCTGGCATTGGAGTTACTGCTTCTTAGGTTCTGAAGATTAAATGAGTTAATACATGGCAGCACTTAGGACATCACTTGGCACACAGTGAATGCCAAATAAGTGCTCATGGTTATTATTGTAGAATCATAGTGGGACTGAACATGATAATCCTGGTAAAGGTCTCAGCACACTGGCTAGAACATGGGAAGCTCTCCTTAAGTGATAGCTAGACTCGCTGTTGCTTGTAAACTATTCCAGTTCTCTTGTGAAAGATAGCAAGTAGGAAGAGACTATCTCACACTCCCCACTCCACCCAAAATGCCATAAGGACATCAAATTGGGTGAGAAAATACAAAACCAGGTATAGTTCTATTATCTTCCCTAATGGAAGAGTTCAGAGGCAAGGATAATCAACCAGAGTGGATAATCCAAAAACCACTTTCCCTTGGCCATGAAATATGCTGTCAGTTCACATTCAAATATACTATGTCTGCAATTCTGGGGTTTAATTTCCAACAAAATAATGAATCCACACAAGACAGGCCTGACTCAAGCTGGGAAGTGCCCTGGTTCTTTGGTCTGTTTCCTGCTCATCTCCTCTCAGCAACATACTCCATGCTGAGAACAGCCAGCAGGCTGCCCCGACTGGTGCAGAGAACCAATCTAAACAGGGTTGACCCCTCTCAAATCTTCCCAGAGCATGAAAGAGGCCTGGGTTTCAAAGGCTTCCTCTGCATGAAAATTAACTAGGGCTCCTGGTTGATATGCCACAGACAAGGAGCTAAGGGGACATCTTGCTGCAGAAAATACAGAGCCGAGCCATGTGTTGCTTTTGCCCTGTCCAAGATCCACAACACAGTGTTGCTCATTTTCTTTGACATAAAGATCTCCAGGATCCCATCTCCCTACCACAAACACTGCAAGTCCAAAAGGAATGACTTTCCTATTCATGAAGTAGATTAGTTGATGTTCTAATAATATGAGATTGTAAAATTAAACAGTGCAATGAACACTAAAATTCACAGATTCATCCATTAAGCAAATATTGAGCATCTATTAAGAGTTCAGCATCAGACAAGGAAGTAAGCAAATAAAGAAGTGGAAAGAAGACACAGAGTTCCAGTCCTTATAGCTTAATGAAAACAAATAATTAAATAAACAATTGCAGATGAATGTAATAGAGTTAGCATGGTGGTGAGAACACATGACTAGGGCACCAGGGCTTGTCCATGGGAGCTGTAGGCCATGATCTGGCCCTGACACTTCCTGAGAAGTCAACATCACCTCCTGCCCATTCAGCTGCGACAGTCTCCTTTCGGCCTTTCTGTCCCGGCGTACCAGCCTATATTTTGTTCCATAGCCAGAGTGATCTTAAAATGTGAATCTCATCAGGCCACTCTTCAAACCTCCCAGTAGCTTCCCACTGCTTCTAAGATGAAAGTCGTGTCCTCATTTTGACATGGAAGCTCTTGCCTGACCTAGCCCTTTTTTTACCTGCCTCTCCTCAACTCAGGCTACTCTCTACCCTGCTCACTACACCCCTGGCACACTGGTTTCTTTCAGCTCCTCTGTACAAGCAGTTCCTTTTTCTTTCCCTCAGAATCTAGTCACCTTCTGTTTACTTCATTTGCAATACTAATCCCACAGCTGATTCTATCTGTGCCCAAATGCCACCTCCTTAATAAAGACCTTTCCTACCAACCTCAAGTAGGAGACACTGGTTGGGAAGGGAATAAATCTCCACTGAGTTTCCTTCACAGCAGTCTCAAAATGTGGAGTGACTCTCAAAAAATGTAGAATGGCCCTGGCTGGTTTAGCTCAGCAGATTGAGCGCCGGCCTGTGAACCAAAGGGTTGCTGGTTTGAGTCCCGCTCAGGGCACATGCCTGAGGCAACCACACATTGATGTTTTTCTCCTTCTCTTCCTCCTTCCCTTCCCCTCTCTCTAAAAATAAATAAATAAAACCTTTTTAAAAATGTGGAACAATTTTTATTTGTTACCTCATTGATGTCTGTAATCCATAAAATATGAATAACAAGAACAAATGTTGACTGAGTCTTCACTATGTGCCAGACACTCTTCTAAGCCCTTCTCATGCATCAACTCATTTCATCTTCACAGCTAATGTGTACAGCTATAGCTATGCAGACAGGCACAGAGAGAGGTAAAGACAAGAGCGCACTAGTTGTGTGTCTCGTACGTAACAAAGGCTAAATTTGAACCTGGGAAGCCTGGTTGCAAAATCCACATTCTTAACTGCCATACTGAGTCACGTCTCAATTACAAGCATCTTCATTTTTCTTGTTCTTTTCTTTCAGTTAAAATGAAATTACCTCCCTAAAAGTCATTAAAAAGTGGTAAAGACCTTGGAGAGAATTTGCCCAGTAGAACTTTACCCATTGCATCCCTTTGAGATTTTTTTTCCCTTTTGCTCCTTCCCTGCTTCCCCATGAGAATGAACATCCTGCCCTATCCTTTCAGGATGCACTCTACCCATAATCACTCTCAGCAGCCGTGACTATATAAAGCTTATTTATACCCATGTCCCATAACTGAAAGAGATCTTCAGGCAGTCCACAAGCCTGCCCAAAGAGTATACATATATATCACCAGGAGACAGGCTGTGAAATAGACTGTGTTGATTTAACTAGAAATGCCCATTAACCAAAAGCAAAGAAAACCCAAGGCCACCTCTGCATTCTGCTACCCTGCCTTCAATCCCCTCCTACCCTCAACTCCATTCTAATTCTATGCCTTCAATTTTAAACACATTAAAAATATAATCTATTATATTTCTTTTTAAAAAACTAAACAGGCTCAACTTAAGGTCAGTCTCTTCTGGTACACTGGGTCCTATTATGAAGGGAATAAAGGAGAGATAGCTTTTAAAAAGAGACAGGCTGCTTTTAATGACAGTTTCTGAACAGTGGCCTTTTGTACTTGAAGGAATTGATGATAAAGCTCACTGTCAACTGACAGTAACATCAATGTCAGAGCACAAAGGGATGGATGTCCCTCAATATGGGATCATCCCAGAGCCATTAACCAGTGCTGGTCCACTCTGCCATCTTGGAGGACAGCTGTTCCTCATGACAACCAGGCTGCTGCTTTCCTCTGAGAAGTCAGAGAAATAAGGGAGTTGGAAAAGAAAAAAAGAAAATTCTCTCTCTCTCTCTCTCTCTCTCTCTCACACACACACACACACACACACACACACACACATATACACACTCCATGTGGGTAAAGTAATTCAACATTGCCCAGTGATAAGCATTTAGTACTTCAACCATTTTACAGATAAGGCTCATATTGGTGTCATGATGGGTTAAAAATTGCACAAGTGACCAACTAGCAGAGCCAGAACTACAGAAGTGACTGTCCAATTCCAGATCAATGCTTGGTTCACTATTCCAGGTTGTTTCACAATCACATTGAAGACTGGGTGACCCTTACATGTCTGGAATGATCCTAGGAGACAAGAGGATGAAGACCATTCCCTAAGTTTTCCAAGACAATCACAATTTTAAATATTTCATCTTATTGTTAGAGTGGCCACATAATTTGTCTTAGAAATCTAGATATGTTGGAGAGTTACAAATGCTATACTGAACAAGATTCCAGGAAAAGAAACATACACTGAGGCTGTACCAGACAGACTGGGAAAAATACTCTCTACCTACTGTCCACATAAATATGCTAATATAAATCTCAAATTTCTTTAATTAAATATTTTATTTTTCTTTATTTTATTTTGTAATTACTTTATTGTTGTTCAATTACAGTTGTCTACATTTCCCCCCCACTGGTTCCCCCCACCCCAGCCAATCCCACCTCCCTCCCTTGCTTCCACCCTCCCCCTTGGTTATGTCCATGTGTCCTTTAAGATTTTATTTATTTTTCGACAGAGGGAGAGGGAGGAAGAAAGAGAGGGAGAGAAACATCGATGTGTGGTTGTCTCTTGAGCGCCCCCTACTTGGGACCCAGCCCCCAACCCAGGCATGTACCCTGACTGGGAATAGAAGCAGTGACCCTTTGGTTCTCAAGCTGATGCTCAATCCACTGAGCCACACCAGCAGGGTGATATAAATCTCAACTTTTCTTTCAATAGTCTACTATGCCATCTAACATTTTCCTTCTTGTCATATTTTCTTATTCTTTCTCATCTGGTGGAATCAACCTTCTTTCTTTTGGCCAATTACTTCTCCAACCGTGACTGCCAAATATAGTATCACTTTTCTTCCCAGCTTCACAGATGAGGTAAAGGGTGAGCTCAAAGCCAACTCAACTGAGGCTCTTACCAGGGAATTTTCTGATATAGCAGGCAAGAAAGATGGTCTTTGCTTTTGGGGGAGGGAGTGATGCTCAACAGATCATTTCTCCTTGGCTGCTTAGAGGAACTTTGTCTTTAGCAGGAGAAGCTGACAACTCACCAAAAGGTAGAGACAATGAAGATGAGAGGTGAACACAAAAAGAACATCCTCGTAGTACTGAGCCAATCCATTCAATCCATTTGTTCGAGTCACAAAATTGAGGTCCAGTCTCCAACACCTCATTCCTGTTGTCATTTATTTGATTCTGTAGGCTAACACAAAATCTTCCCCAAAACATTATCCAATATATTCTATGGTCATTGTTTTTGGTTCATTTGTTAAAAGTAGTGTGAATTGGGTTTATGTTATTTGCAGTCAGTAAAAATAATTTTGATTATACTGGTACCAAAAATAGGAGTATTGATGAGGACCACTAAGAAAACTAAAATATTTAAGTGAAAGGAGAATTAAGAAGTAGATAGGTCAAGGTAAGCAACATATTTTTATTGAAATAATCACTTGAGTGGGCATGAGAGAGCTTCAAGTTATGACTAACAAAAGAAGGGAGATATGTTCCATATCCTAAGAGGTATAGTTGAAAGAAGGATGTGACCATGGGTAGGCATGGTGGTGTAGTGGCTTTAGGATCAAATAAATCATGGTTCAATTGCCAGTCCCAGTGCTGAGTCACTTCAGCTCTTTGAGTTTCTATTTCCTCTTCCATGAAATAACAATTCTAATATCTCCCAGAGTTATTAAGAGAATCAGCAAGGGTACACATAAAGCACCCACTATTACTCTTGGCACATACAGAAGGTTGCTAATAAACAGTAATTAGTATTAGTGTGTGGAGGGGAGTAAAGAGACATCCGACTTTAAAACCTGGTGGGTGCTGGGTTGGAGATCATGGTGTCCCTACAGACAGAAAGTGCCCCTTAGTTTTCTTTGGTCTCTTGTGGCCTGGCCCAGAGTCTGGACTCTATGAAGTGCTTAATAAAAGTTAATGAATAGATAAATGAAAAATGAAATCATAGATGTGTATATATAGCCTCAGAGGAATCATAAATAACCACAAAAATACATTATCGATATCCTTAAGGAAAATGTCTCTGGCAAGGTATTTAGTGACAGATTGCATTAAAGAAATCCTTGTGGCTATATATATATAATGAAAACCTGCAGATAGTACAAATAAATAAAAAGTAAAGCAATCATTTCTGCTTTTATTCATAAACCCATGTGACTTGCTTACAAAGAAATAGAGGTAAAATGCATCATTCATTCAATCATTCCTTTATTTGTGACTTTATTCACATGCATTAGCTCCTGCTATGATTCAGCAATGCTATGCATTATAAGGATCCAAAGATGAAAATATAGTTATTGCCAAGGCAACCTCAAACAAGAGACATGAGGAAGACGTACTAACAACTAACTGATCAAATACAATAAAGGCGATACTGGGAAAGGCACTAAGGGCTCCAGAACTCCTGAACACTGAGCACTCACTTAAGCAGAGAAGATTGGAATGTGCAAGGCCAACTGGGATGGACCACAACCCCTGAAGGAGGGATCAGCACACCAAAGGCATAAAGTTATGAAGACACATGCCATCTTTGTGAAGGGGACAACGGATCCTCTGTTCTCCCTGGGACAAAGTCTGCATGGGGTGAATGGGGGCCCTGAGACTTCAAGGCTGGTTGATCAGATGCCCACAGGTCTTGAGTTCTAATCTAAAACAGATTTCATTCTGTAGATAATGATATGTCACCAACATTTTTTGATAGAGGGAGGGACAGTATAAAATCAGAATTTTTGTAAATCAATACTGAAAGTATCAGGAGAGACAGTGGGATGGCAGATTTTATTTTACATCAAATACTCAAAAACTTTCCAAGGATGACTCTATATATGGAAATACTGCTAAGTGTAGGAGAGAAGGCTAAGTCAGGGCTATAAGAAACAAAGTACAAGAAAACCCAACTCAAACTGCATTAAGGGATTGGGCAGGGAAGTTCACTGCCTTATATAATTTAAACACACGTGGTAGATACAGCTCAACACAGATGTTTGTGCAATGTCACCTGGACTTGTTCTCTCTCTATCTCTTGGATCTGCTTTCCTCTGCATTGCCTTTCATCCTAATCAGGATTTCCCATCACAGAGGCCATTAGCTACTCTAAGCTCTCATTCACACAACTTCTAATCAGACAAATCAAAGTGCTATTTCTCCCAGTGCTCTATAAATTGAGTTTCACTCAATTCTGAGCACCTGCCCGGACCAGGTGCTCATCCTTATTCCATTCACTGAGGTTAGGGTTTGGGATACTGTGATGGGTCAGGCCTGAGTTACGGGACACATTTGAATCCGGGGAGGGGCCAACCATGCAACTGCATGTGGACTGCCATTAAAGGAAGGGATATGCTGCTACTTGCTGAAGGAGACATGACTGATGAGCAGGCAAACAACAGATGTCTTCTCTGGGAACATGGGAAAGGGAAGGAGGATGGGGGCTGAAAAGCATATTCAGTTGTAAACCTTAAGCTTAAATAGCAATGCCCTTACTGTAAATACACTTATAACCAATATTATCAGAAGAACCTTCAAATATGGTTGCAAACCTCCAAGACTACTTCAAATTTTATAAATCAAAATGCTTTTATCTCTCCCAAATCAACTGAAGTTCCTTGAAAGTACAAAGAACAAACTCTCTTCAAAGATGTGAAGATGTACAGTGGAAATGAAAGGACAAACAGAGCATTTCAAACTCACCTGATGTTTTCAAATGAAAAAGCTTCCTCGTAGAAATGTATATATAAATTTCTCCAAGCACAGCTACTAATAAGAGTGGCATAAGACCCTTACATAAGCAGGAATATTCACCTTTACTTTCTGTTAACACTGATATTAACTCTCACAATTCAGACATCCCTTCAGATTGAAACGAAAATGAACTTGGCTTTCTCTCTGGGGAGAAAACAACAAAAGAAAACACATTTTTTCCCAATACTTCCAGGTAGACACATCCTTTGATGTCTGCAATTATATTACGACTATGACAGTTCTAACATGGGTCAAAAACTCAGTGATTAAAGATGATTACAGTCAAAATGGAAAGGAGACCTGGTTATCTAAAAAAGGTCATGTGTTTATTATCTGTGTGGCTGCTAGTTAATTACTTTGCCTCTCTGTTCCTCAGTTTCATAATCTGTAAAATAGATGCAGTACAAATACTTACATGAGAACCTGATAAAATAATATATGTAAAATGGAAAACCATGAGTGTGTGTTGTGTGTGCTGTAGGTATGTGCGTGTGTACTTGGAAACTTAGAATATGTACTTAGAATCTCAGTATTTTGGCTTTTAAAATCTCAACTAATACCAACTTTATATTCAAATGCTTTATACATATTTGTGTGTATGTTCAATAAAATATGGTTCCTCAGATTGAACATAATCTAAATGCCTTACAAAGGAATTGTTACATAGATGAAGAAAGACTCATACAATAATACCATGTAAACCTTAAGCAGAATGCTGAGGTAGGGAGATCTTCATGATATATAGGATTAAATACCAAAAGCAAGATACAAAACAGCAGGCTGAGTGTGTCCCTGTTTAAACAAACAACATACACATACATAT
>VMDR010020467.1:0-17533 GCA_007922815.1 Macrotus californicus
CTCGACCTAGTAAGTGAATTTGGCAAAATAACAGGATACAATGTCAATATTCAAAAATCAAAGGCATTTTTGTATAGCAACAATGAAATATCAGAAACAGAAATCAGGAAAAAAATCCCATTTGCTACAACAAGAGAAATAAAGTACCTAGGAATTAACCTAACCAAGGAGGTAAAAGACCTGTACTCAGAAAACTACACAACACTGAAGAAAGAAATTAAAGAAGACACAAATAAATGGAAGCATATACTGTGTTCATGGATGGGAAGAATTAACATCACCAAAATGTCCATACTACCCAAAGCAATTTATAGATTCAATGCAATCCCTCTTAAAAATACCAATGATATACTTCACAGATATAGAACAAACATCTCAAAAATTTACAAGGAACCATAAACAACCTCAAATAGGCTCAGCAATTTTGAGAAAGAAGAACAAAGTATGAAGAATCACAATACCTGGCATCAAATTATACTACAAGGCCACTGTAATCAAAACAGTCTGGTACTGGCATAAGAACAAACATGTAGATCAATGGAACAGAACAGAAAGGCCAGAAATAAACCCATGTCTCTACGGTCAATTAATATTTCACAAAGGGGAAAGAAGCATAAAATGGAGCAAAAATAGCCTCTTCATCAAATGATGTTGGGAGATCTGGACAGCTACATGCAAAAAAATGAAACTTGGCCACCAACTTACACCATACACAAAAACAAACCCAAGATGGATAAAAGACTTAAATATAAGTCACAACATCATAAAAGATCTAGAGGAGAACATAGGCAGGAAAATCTGAGATATTCCACGCAGCAATATTTTCACCAATATATCCCCTAGAGCAAGGGACATAAAGGAAAGAATAAAATGGGACTTTATCAAAATAAAAAGCTTCTGCATGGCTAAAGAAAACATCAGGAAAATTAAAAGGGAACCAACTGTATGGGTAAATATATTTGCCAATGATACCTCGGACAAGGGTTTTATCTCCAAAATATAAAAAGAACTCACATGATTCCTCTCCAGGAAGACAAACAATCCAACTAAAAAATGGGCAAAGGACCTAAACAGACACTTCTCCAAGGAGAACATATAGAGGGCCAGGAACATGTGAAGGGATACTCAGTATTGCTAGCCATCAGAGAGATGCAAATTAAAACCACAATGAGATACCTCTGCAGACAGGTCAGAATGGCCATCATAAACAAATCAACAAACAGTAAGTGCTGGTGGGGTTGCGGAGAAAAGGGAACCCTAGTACCTTGTTGGTAGGAATGCAGACTGGTGGGAATGCAGGCACTGTGGAAAACAGTATGGAATTTCCTCAGAAAACTAAAACTGAAACTGCCTTTGACCCTGCAGTTCCACTGCTGGGATTATATCCTAAGAACCATGAAACACCAACCCAAAAGAACCTATGCACCCCAATGTTCATAGCAGCACAACTTACAATAGCCAAGTGCTGGAAGCAACCTAAGTGCCCATCAGTAAATGAGTGGATCACAAAACTGTGGTACATTTACACAATGGAATTCTACACAGCAGAGAGAAAGAAGGAGATCCTACCCTTTGCAACAACATGGATGGAACTAGAGAGCATTATGCTAAGTGAAATAAGCCAGGCGGTGAGAGACAAATACCATATGATCTCACCTATAAGTGGAACCTAATCAACAAAACAAACAAGCAAGCAAAATAGAACCAGAGGCACTGAAATTAAGAACAAACTGACAATAACCAGGGGGGAGGGGGAAGGGGGATAACAAGGGAAAGAAAGGGAAAGATTATCAAGGAACATGTATAAAGGACCCATGGACAAAGGCCAAAGGCGGGTAGGACTGAGGGTGGGAGGTGGGGGTGGGTGGGGCAGGGGAAAGTGGTGGTGAAAAAATGGACAACTATACTTGAACAACAATAAAAAAAAAATGTAATTCCAAAAAGGCCCCCAAAAGCAAACAAAAAGGCAAAATGTCAACCTTATGATCTCATATTTCACAAGGAAAACTCAAAAGCTGTGCACGTGAACACTGATATATGTTGATAATGTCTGATACAAATTTTTAAAAAAATACAGAATACATAAAATGGAAGTGTTAAGAGACAAATGAGGTTCCCAAAACATATTCCTGCTGACTTTATAATGTAAAAGGACAATTCCTTAAATATAACTGTGTGTCTCTGGAGGATGTGGCACTGATACTCAGGTGACCAGATATATCGGGGTGCATGTTTATGACATAAAATACAATAAGGAAATTCCTGGTGGGTGGTAATCCATCTCAGGTAGATGGCAGGGGTGAAGTTTTGGGGTACAGGTTTCAGGAATGAACGGGCAATTGAACAAATGAAAGATATGGAAGATCTGACTACAGAAGGAGAAAAATATAGCAGAGGCCCACAGTCCAACTTGTCAGTGTTTTCACTAAGGCAGGAAATATAGGCTAAAACATAATGGAATATATGACATCTGTACATACTAGTCTGAAGGATTATTGTTACTTCTGAGTGCCAAAACTGTATGCAGAATGCTGGGTCCACCCTACCCACCCAAACGTATTTCATTCTCAAATGCTTGGCTTTAGCTGAGCCAGTTTCCTTAACAACTTTCAGAGTAAACAGAAGAGCAAAACACTGGGGCTGAGACACTTCCAGGTTTGAGTCCATGATTTTAAAGACTTCGATTTTCCTTACATGGTACCCAGATATAGTACCCATCTACTCCTACACTGGATGAAAAAGTACACAAACCCACAGATTCTGAAGTTCTCAGAAGTGCAAGAACCGATTACACTTTCTTTCATTCCCTACAGATATACACAAGGCATGGGGAACAGAAAATGGAAAATTCTATTGCATAGAAAGTTCTAATTGAAGGTAATAATATCCCAGTGCATCACGTCAAGAGTGCCCAATAAATGCCAAGTACTCTATGTACAATATCAAGTACTTACAAAGAGCTATTGTTATTCCTATTACAAATGTTAGAATTATGTCTTAAGAACCTAAGTACGTAACCAACCAAGAACAAGAGCTTTAGAGAGTCAGCTTTGCCACTAATTCAGCTCTGCTACTTTGGGCAAGTTTCACAACTTCTCTAAACTTTACCTTACTCATCTATAAAATGGGTATAATCATTCCTACCTCAGAAAGTTAAAATAAGAATTAAGAGAAAAACAAAATATCTGTATAATGTACCTAATAATAATGTCTGGCATTATAAGTTAATATTCAATACATGGCAGCCATGTTGATTGATAATGTTATTTCCCAAGACTACACACCTAATAAGTGACAGAGGGGCATGTGAAAGCACATCTGACAGATTCTAAAACCAACAGAAACAATACCATTTATTGAGAACGTACCATGTGCCAGCATTACTGTGTAATAAATGTTTTACAGGTACTAATATAATCCACAGTCACAAAAACCCTATGAAAGCGGCACTATTATTATCCCCACTATATAGACAAAGAAAGTCAAATACAAAAGTGTCTCACAGATAACAGCTTGGAAAGCTTGCTGGCCCCTCACCCCCGAGTTAGGTGCTGTCAATAGGACATGGTTCCCGCACGGTGACCACACTCGTTCACCCCTCGTGATAGTGCACCGGCGTTTCGAAACCACACAGAGCACCTCAGCTGTACTTTGGGAGCAGAGGGCATACAGAAAGGAACAGTGCTTTGAGTTCTTTAAGATGGGAACTATATAAACATGTACAATCAAATAAAAGTGGTATTATTGTTACGATTTTGCAAAGACATGAAGAAGTTACAACAGGAAATTTATTGTTCTAATTAACCAATCAGGTTTTGGTTGCATCAAATTAGATTTCTCTCTAGACCTTCTTTTTCATTCCACAAAACTTCTAGTCATCTGGGCTGCTTGAAACACATCAAGGAGTGATCCCAGAGCCCCATGTAAACTGACCCTCTTGGCCAAATGCCCCCAGACGGACATAAGTGGAAAGGTCAGCATGTCCCATTTTCCCATGGCAAATGGACTTTGGAAATACTTTTTTTCTTTTTATACTTTTATAGTCAAATGATCATGATCAACAAGAATTAGATAAAATTGACTGCAGCTGGAGAAAAATGCTGACATGAGTGGCTAAAAACGTCATGTGCAGCTTGTAATAAAAGGGTACAGGATCATCGTGTAAGTCGAGGTCCCACTGTCTCAACCCTTCTATAGTCACGTCTCATTAAGACCAGAAGCAGCAGCTGGTTTCCCCCTAAAACAAGTCCTAGAGGAATAAAATTAGAAGGAGCCCCCCCCCCCTTTCACTGTGCTGTTGAAAATACGGAGTCCTTGATCCAGATGGACTTTTACAGAGAGCCACAGGTCAGACCTGAGAGCATGTTACACTAAAGGTCAAAGAGTTGGCAAAAACGGATGTGACTGCTATCAAGCAAGGAGCTCCCTTTGAAGTCTGAGGCTTAGATGAGCTGGTTCCAAAGTGCTCTCTCTGAATGCAGCAAAGGCAAGGGTTAAAAACAAAAATGCTGCCCTGTGCCCTGAGATTCTTTTAAGTAATGCCGGGTCTACTGCACTGCCCTTGTAGGCTGGCATGGCCCACCATTAAAATCTGGGTAAAAAGGAACCATCCGTCAAGTAGGGTGGTGTCAGCACTCCTCTGCCTGCCTCCTGCGAACATCCACAGAAAACGTCCCTCAGAGCCCTTCTGCACCAGCCTGGTCCTCTCTTTGCCCTTTCCTGTTTTCCCCCATGGCTTCTGTTCTATTCTGTGGATAACTTCTAGCCAAACGTGCTGCTGTGCCACCAAGTACTTGAGTTGTTGCTGGGGCTGTTGTCATTCAGGCAGTCTCACTGCGTTGTTACCTGAACCCTCTCTGACTTTCAGTTTAGTAAATCAGACTAATATTCTACCTCATAAATCAGAAACACAACCCTGTGTCCCTCATCCCCACAGCCCCGGTAGCTATGGAATGGAATACCAGTGGAATTAAGGGAAGTTCTTGCAGACTCAAATATCACAGAAATGCAATAATTTGTCTTTATTAATAGAAGGTCAAATACCATGTACCTCTGACAGTTGCATCAATATTTTTACAGTTCTGAGGTCTTGACTTGCAGCAATGGCCTCTTTAACACACACACACACACACACACACACACACACACACACACACACACACACACACACACTCTTCAGTCTCAATCCTGGCATTGTTAAATCACTTTTAGATGCCTTTTTGAAACCAAGGAGATTTAAGACATAAGGCGTTCAACCTGGTGCCTGGTTTTCTCTGGAATTGGACCTCCCGGAAATCTGGTCCTTGGAATAGCACCTACTTTGGAGGACTCTGGAGTTTCTGTTGCTCGGCAAAGCCTGCAATCCATTTCTTAGAACACTCTCTGGCAAAGACACAAGTGACTAAATTTAGCGCTTATAGTTTCCCCTCAACACAGATACAACCTGCGTGACTTACACGCTCATCTTGTGCCTTGATAAATCTCACATCATCATCATGACATGGGTAATATCACCCCCATTTTACAGATGAAGGGGTTGCCTATCAGCAAGCTCACTTTCCTAAAATTACCTCTGTAAAGAGGCTGACCCAGGATTCCAGGTTCGATTCAAAGTCTAGTGCCCTTTTTCTTCTATTGTGTGCAGCCCAAAAGTCTTATGGGGGCAAGACTATTTCTGAGAAGTATGAAGTCATGCAACTCGGGTTCCCCATTCACTGCTTCTGCTACCTCCCCTTTCTCTGTTATCTCTGAATCTCTGGGCTCCTTCTTCACCCTCCAATTAAAGGAAACCAAGAGAGCAGTGCTGGATGGAGAGGATATCGTATTCTTTACATTCCTAGATCCTGAAATCCATCAGCACTGAAAAGAATTATCAAGCTATAGACCCACACAAAACCTTGAAATCTCTCAGGAAGCTTAGCAAAACATTCACTGAGGCTAAAGTTCAGTCCCCCACCTAACACAAAAATCAGGAATAGAGAGGTAAAATACCCAAAATGTATGACTCATTTTAAGAAAAGCCAAAAAATATCACTGAAGAGACAAGACACAGCAAATGCTAGGAATAATGTGGAGAAAAGGGAACACTTGTACATTGTTGGTGGGAATGGAAATTTGGTGTAGCCACTATGAAAAACAGTGTGAAGTTTCTTCAAAAATCAAAAGTGGAACAACCATATGACCCAGCAATTCCACTTCTGGGCATAGATTCAAGGAAATGAAAACAGGATCTCAAGGAGATGCCTGCGCTCCCATGTTCATTGCAGCATTATTCACAATGGCCAAGATATGGAAACTATCTCAGTGTCTACCTGTGGATGGTTGGATACAGAAGATGTGGTGTATACAATACATACACACAATGAAATAGTCAGCCATGAGAAAGAAGGAAATCTTGCCATTTGTGACAACATGGATGGACCTCAAGGGCACTGTGTTAAGTGAGATAAGTCAGAGAAAGACAAATACTGTATGATCTCATTCTACGTGGAATTTACAAGAACTGAACTTACATAAAGAGTGGAATGGTGATTACCAAGGGCTGGGGGTGGGGTAACTGGGGACATCATCATCTGGTTAAATAGCACAGACTTCCAGGTATAAGATGAATACGTTTTGGGGATCCAATGTATAACACACTGAGTATAGTTAACAATTCTGTATTATATACTTGAAAATTGCTAAGAGAGTAAATCTTGAATGTTCTCAACAGGGGAAAAAACGGTAACTATGTGACATAATGGAGGTGTTAGCTTAAAGTGGTAGTAATCATTTTGTGATATATAATGTCTGTCCGGAAAAAGCCCAGCCATTATTAATATAATGAGAATGGTTTGCTCCAAATCAGTGTAACCTGGCAGCCACGGTGAATGGACTGGAATGTGCATGTGTGAACATTGATGACTTCACTGTACTAGTTAGCAGGGGTGGTAGACGCCGTTGAATGAGCATGTGTATTATGTAGCTGTCGAACTCAAAATGACTGAGTGAGTAGAACAACAAATTAGCATCAAATTTTGCATTAATCTTGAAGATTCCTCTGCAGAAGCTATTCAGATGATTCAGAAGATCACAGTAATGGGCAGCTGGTGATCGGCAGCTTCATCCCAACAATGTGCCTGCTCATGCATCCCATCTCATGCAGCTTTTTTGGCAAAACATCAAATCACCCAGGTGACTCAGCCCCCCTACAGCCCATATTTGGCACCCTGAGACTTCTGCGTTTTCCCAAAACTAAAATCACCTTTCAAAGGGAAGAGATTTCAGATCATCGATGAGATTCAGGAAAATACGAAAGGGGAGCTGATGGCGATTAGGAGAACTGTGTGAGGTCCCAAGGTGCCTACTTTGAAGGGGACTGAGGTGTCATTGTCCTGTGTACAATGTTTCCTGTACCTTGTATCTCCTTCAACAAACGTCTCTATTTTTCATATTGCATGGCTGAATACTACCTGGACAGTCCATATACGCATATCAAATCAACTCAACTTGCATCTTAAACACACAATATTACATACCAACTTTATCTCAATAAACCTGGGAAAAATTAAAAATGTATTTATTTTCTACCCTAAAAAAAGAAGAAAGAAAAAAAAGCCAAAAGAAGGGGTAAAATTCCAGAGAAAATAGATTAGTCTTAGGGAGTGGTTTTCAAACATTAGCATACATCAGAAACTCACACAGGATTTGTTAAGACAGGTTATACTGGGTCTCGCTCCCTGAGTTTCTAATTCGGTAGGTGGGGGAGAAGCCAGAAAACCTGCATTTCTAATACATTTTCAGGTGATGTTCATGCTTCTGGTCTGGGGACCACACTTTGAGAACCACTGGTTTAGGGTAAATAATCAACAAATGAACTCTCTATTTTACAAACATTGGTTCCTGTTGGATCCCCTTAACAATCAGTTAACCAAGTATTGATCTGATCAGTACTAATTAGAATCAAAACACCATTGTGGTCAAAAGCCTGGATTCTATAGCCAGCTGCCTGGGTTCAAATCCCAATTCTGTAGCTACACTGTGCTATCTTAGACAAGTTCCTTGGCCTCTTTGAACCTCAATTTTTCTTATCTAGACACTATGCATGATAATCATAGAACATACAACAGGGATACTGGCAGAATGGAAGGGGCTATCATATCTCAAGTGCTCACAATGGAGCCAGCATATGTTAAGTGCCCTGTTATTAGTATAAACTATTAAGATGCTACTATTATAATACTTTCTTCTACCTCTAGAGCTGTCACTCTGGGCAAATCCCTGTGTCTGGAACTTGGGGTAGAGCTATGGATGACAATATAAGGTCCCGAACTCATGAAGTTAAGTTGTAAACAAGCATTCTAAGCCTAAATCAAAGGGTTAAACACAGGGAAACAAAGAGGCTACAAAGTCATTTCAAATTAGAGATCAATCAGGCATTAAAAAACATTTCTTAAGTTGGAGTATAAGCCAGTGGAAAAACATGATTCTGGAACAAACTATAATGGCTTTTTAATGGTATGACAAGAAAAACTCTTTCCAATCAACCCCCTACATTTCTCAGGACTTAATATATGCCATGTACCGTGCACTAGGGACTGCAAAGGTGAATAAATGGTGGTTGCTTCATCCAAAGGGTTTCTAAGAAAATCATGCGCCGAGAAATAATTACAGTACAAGGAGAGAAGTGCTAGAAGAACCACAGGAACTATGAAAAGGGACTATCTAACAGCTCCGAGGGGTCCGAAGACCTTCACAAATTACCTGATGTTTAAGATGGATCCTGAAGGATGAGCATCAGTTCAGAAAAGAGATCAGGAAGGATACTCTAGAGAGAGAGCACAGTACATGCAAAGGCAAGAAGACATAAGGCCCAGGGACTGAGATGTCAGACACAGCTGGAATGTTGATGTGTGATGAAGAATGACAGACAGGAAGGAAGACAGCTCTTGTCTCCGTTCTTTAAAAACATCACCAGTTTACCATATAATAAAATTTATTTGAAGCCATTTAGATGATGGTCCAAGATGGTAAGGAAATAAATGCATGAAGTGATAGTCTGGGTTTTTTAATGTAAGTCTACAGTTGTCCTTGCATTATACCTTCCAGAATGTCAATGTTTTAATAGCAGACACTGCTATTAAGCTCCATCTACTTGGGTCTCATATTAGTTAACAACTGACAGCCACAGTTATTGAATCCTCAGGATACTGTACTGCTAGTCTTAAATACATGAACTCTTTCAATCCCCATACCAAGCCCCTGAAGTACCAATGAGGAAAATGAAGTGCAGAAAAGGAAGTCACTTGTTCAATGTCACACAGTAAATCCCAGGGCTAGCATGTTACCCGAAAGGATGTTCTCACACCACTCTTCAGGGAAAATCCAGAATTTGAAGCTTTTCTATGGGGGACTCTTTAAGAAAAGGAGTACAAAATTATGAGTGCAAAATCAGGTGTAATAGGGAATATTTACAATAAGAAAAAAGTGAAAACAAGTAACGGGAGCTTTGGAGATTTACATCCCTTTTTTTCTGAGATCAGAAATGCCTCCATAGAAATGCTTCCTGAGTGCAGCCCCTCCCCACCTGGAACATTCTGCTCCCAACAACTACCAGCACACACAGGGCCCATGCATGTGGGGGACCCTGAAGCTGCAAGTTTCACTGCATTCGCTTCATGGGAAGCCCCTCTCCACTGCTGGCTGGAAGTCTCTTAAATTTTCCCAAACTATTTCAAAAGTGCCAGAACTTAAGGCCAGAGGGAGATGGTCAATTCACCTACAGGACAAAAAAGGAGGTGGAGATGAGGGCAGTGTGAAAGAAACTAGGGTTTTCATTCGTTCTTCCCTGTTAGAAAGATGGGCCACATCAAACCCAGGTTTGGATCCAACCTCTGCTCCTAAGTAGCTGTGTGATCTTGAACATGTTCCTTGACCCCTCTGAGTCTCAGTTTCCTCATCTGTAAAACAGACACACTGTAAGGATCAAATAGGATAACACATTCTGCCCAGGAATGTCAGCTCCCTTCCCTCTGGATGTGTCTCTCCTGTGCTCTCTCCTTTTTCTTTCCCCTTACTTCACCCCAATTCTGACAATAGGTAGTCAGGTCCCTTCTCTGCATCCCCAGCATATCAGTGCACATCATTCTCTTCAGAATTCACAAAGCACTCCCTAGATATAAAGGGAAGAACAGACATGCTACTTGCTTCAAGACACTCATGTCTAGTGGATAACCACACGTCAGGGAACCTTTCTCTACCATATAAGTGAGGTGTTCCCCAGGGCTGGAGCCATGCCTCATTCCAGCACAGACCCTCAGACATGGGGCAGGTCAGACCCAAATTAAAATACTGAGTCCACCTCCTGTCTACCCAACTCCCAGCCAGTCTCATCCTGGCCCACGCCTGAACCACACTTAGCCCCTCTCTCAACAGGCCACAGTAATGCTGGGCCGCAGTAATGCTGGCCCATCCATCCTCTGCATGGCTGACCAATGAAGTCTGGTTTACAGGGCACAGGGCCACTGTTGGCACTCACCTCTAGAACAAAAGAGAATACTGGCCTTTCCAAGACAAAACAAAGGCAGGTTTCTCCCCAGGGATGGCTTTTCTATAAAGGAAAACAGTATGCAGACCCCTGGTCCTCCACTGAACTACATTTAAAACAGCTTTTGTGAAGAACGAACACAGTGGCCATTTTTGTATGTATGTGTGCCAGCAGCAATGAATTGATTGTAATAGAAACAATGTGCACTTCTTCCCACTTCTGACAGAATAGATGACATTGTGTCGTGGGCTGGGGAGGGGGTCGGGGACCCAACTAAAGAAACCAAGCCTTAAGGTTTATTACATGAAATTTTGATAAAAAGCACTTCGAAGCCTCTTTCCCATCATCAAAAAACCACACTGGGCAAGATCAGAGCTTAACAGCCAACAAGAACAAAAAAAAAAAAAAAATTCAATTCCTGAGATCATTTTCCTGAAATAGAAAACTACATATGTTTCTCAAATTTCACATCAAGCCACTGCAGAGGCCAGACTGCAGGGCTGAATTGGGCCAAAGTAAGTAAGAGAGAGAGAGGAGAGGAGAGGGGGATGGGCTGGGAAAGGGAGTAAACAGAAGAAAATGAGCCCATTCCCACATCACCACATTTCTCTAGCACAATCTAAACTTACAAACACCCCCAGTTTCACAGAACTTGTAGTTAGGGTTGCTTATCGGGCAGCCTTTACTTTGTCAAATTAAGACACATTGCCTTGGATTAGCAAGACTCCTTAAATTCAAAATGACTTCATGGTTGGCGCAGAGTTCAGTGTCTCTAGGGCCAGCCGCCAGGAACACGTCCACTGCACAGCCTCCCCCCCTCTCCGTACTGACCTGCCTGACTTTTCCATAGAGACGGCAGAGCAAAATCCCAAGCAGACAGGCTGTCAGTGTTAATTAAAAGTCCAAACACTTCTTTAGAAACTATCTCCAGCTCAATATTTATACAGAACATAAGACTCTAACAGGCAGGACTGGAGAGGGGAGTGGGAGGTTGAGGGCGGAAATAAGTTTGAATGGCATTTGGAACTCATTAATTTTTAAAAGACAGGCTGCCACCCTATATAGACCCAGAGAGGTTCAAAATGTAACGAAACCAGGAAGATGAATGAGCTGAAGACTGTTTGGAAAGGCTGGGGAGAGCTTTTGAAAAGAACAATATCTAGACAATAATGAGGGCTGACATTTTTTATTGGTGAATGCGGTTTTGGGCACATTTTAACGACACAGGTTGACAATTTTTTGTATTTAACAAAAGGAAAAGCAATCTTCTAAATGACTTGGGAACAAAGGGCTCCCTGACTGCAATTTCTTAATAACATTTAAGAATTCTCTTCAAAGGCCCTTGACAATAGTTTAGAAAGAGGAAGAAAGAAAAATGAAGAAAACAAGGGAATAAGAGGTATGTTTTTAAAAAAGTAAATAGAAGTAAAGAAGAGCAGAAGAAAAGAAGAAAAGGTATAGCATTTCAATACTAAATTATACACCAAAGGGTGGAATTGTAATGTTAGACTTAAGCAATACTTTTTCAAAGGAATGAGTTTTAAGAAAGAATCCAAAAGGAGACTTTGGTCAACCCAATTACATCTGACAGACTTAAAACCTTAGTCCTGGGAAGGGGCTAAAGGATCACCTAATCCAACCACCAAACCCTACAGATGAAGAAACTGAGAGCCCAGGGCCCAAGGGTTACCTGGTTGGACCAGACACATCTTCCAAGTTTCAAACTACACCACCTCATGCATCTGAATCCCAGCCCCTCCTAGCCCTTACAGTATCATGGGTTCCAGGACTAATTACTGACACCTTTAAGCAGATTGGCTGAAACTTGGAGGCTACCCATAATCACACAGGTATAACATTCAGAAAGCCCACTAAGTTCACCACAGCTTTACCAACAGAGTCAGCCACCCTGGATAGGAAACTAATTTGAGACTCCACAAAGACCAAGGGAGGCCTTCTCAGGTCAGAGAAAGAACCTCTAAACACTGTGGGGATGTCCTCCTTAAAATCTTATTCCTACTCTACCCATTAATCCCACCCTGAGAGTGAAACCTGTCTGAGATTCAGGTATGGGACCTAGAAGATGAGATTTCCCTAACTTTCTTTTAGCACTTTTACAGTTTCAAAATATTTTCAGCAGACAATACACCATCACACTGTCTGTAAATAAGGAATCCTATTTAGAGGTCATTCCACTCTACCATACTGAAAGAGTAAGTGGGATTGAATTCTAGAAGTGATCCAAGGTCTCAGAGAAAATTGTTAAGGAAAAGCTATATTGCTGCTCTGTTGGAAACTTACAGTCATACTATCATCTTTCAGGCATACACAATTCATGTCTAGATGTACACAGCAGAGACCCAAAAAAGATCTCCGCTGTGTACAGAGATCACCTTAAAACTATAGAAAGCGAGCAAATTCAGACCAGTGATTCTTAATAAAGGGTATATATCATAACCACCGGAGGACATGCATTTTTACACCCCACCCCCCTTTGTTCCAAAAGACAAAGATAGCAGTTCTTAATCTTTTCTATCCAGATTTGCTTTACTGTTGAAAGGTGAAAGAAGAAACCTCCACCTTCCCCAGAGTTTGCCTCAACAGAGCGGATAAAGAGGGAGAGTCCCTGATCTGACAGCTAAGCTTCAGCGCAGGGCAGCAGGAGGACTCCCAGTCACGGAGGTCTGTGCCTTGATTCTGAGGCTCCTCATGGGCATGGATGAGGAGCCAGGACCTTAGTGCCTCATTGCCTGCCTGCTCCCTGACTGGTCCAGCGTATTCCATTTTCTCCTGCCCCCCAGACTTTTAGTCTCTGAATACTGATGGGTCTGTGCTCTCCTGGCACCTGCTCATTTCTTCACAACCACATTAGCTTGAAGGCTTTTGATGACACTCTCACTCCATGATTCTCGGAACCCTGATCACGTCCCCAGGAAGCCAAGACAAAACCCCAGACAAGGAAGAGCAGTTGTCAATCAGGTTATTTGGTCTCTTCCACGGCCCACTCACCAGCTGTTTCATGAAATGTAGATTCACCTTAAAATTTAAAAATTACAAAAAAAAATATGATGGGAAAGATCAATAGAAGTAGAGATTTCTGTGCACTACTATGTAGCAAAAGCCAGTGAGAGGTTTCAGCCATGGTGCTCCATTTTCTCCATAGAGCAGACCCACATACTTCTTGCTCTCCTTCAACCACACAGGAAATTGGGATTAAGAGGAACAGAATGATTGGCCCAAATTCACCCAGGCAATAAGTGGACCAGCAAAACTTTGAGCTGAAAACTAGCAATAGCCCTCACGTGGATTTGCATATTTAAATAAATGTGTAGATAATTACTGCTAGATTAGATGGATACCTTCTAGGTGCTCTATCAATACATGTATACATGCATGGAATAAGTGAATGAGTGAGTGAATGAATGATGGAAATTGTGAGCCACAGTTGCTTCAAACTATATACCATGTCCCTCATAACCTCCTCCCTCCCCCTTGTCACTGTCAGAGAAGGATAATAAATTAGTTCCTGGGATATTAGTGGATGTAATTTACTGAGAAATTGTTTTACCTGCTCAATATTAATTTTCCCTTTGTTCTTTAGCAGTAAGAGCAACCCAACTGTATTCAGATGGCAACATATTGAGCTAAAAGCATATTTTACCCAGTTTCCATTCCCGTGAGGTAGGACCATAAACCTAAGTGCTGGCCGATGATACGCAAGCAGAAGTATCATGCAGGTCCTCTAAGAAGGCCGTTAAAAGAAAGATGACTCAGGTGCATGGTATATCTTTTCTAACACTTCCCACCTTCCTTCTTCCTGCACCATGAAATGTGGACTTGATAACAGACTCCCGCAACTATCCTGGACCATGAAGTAAACTTGAAACCGGAAGTCAGGGACATAGATGGTGAAATAAAAATGTCAGAAGAACTAATGTCCTTGATGACTTCATGGGACCATCAAAGTAGCCTTAGACTCCATAATCTAGTATGTACAGAGAGAGTGAACTCTTACGAGATTAAGCTTTTGTTATTCTGCATTTGCTATTATTTCAATTATTCATCAGTGAAGACACAAGGACCCTATTTCTTCTACAGAGAGTGAAGGTACTCTTTTTTCCCCCAAAATAAGAGTAAAGGACACCTAATATTTATAAGCTATTTCTCGGCACTATTAAATATACTAAAAAAACAAGCAGATGTGAGATGATAACGATATCATTCTCCCTAGAACCTAGAACTGTTTTGTATCATTGTTCTGAGAAATCACCCTTCAGGACAACTATAAAACAATGCAGATCAAATAACTTTAACATAAAGTACATTAGGAATAACTGATTTTTCCCCAGAACTCTCTGACTCCCACATTGATCCCCACTACTGGGAACCCTTATCAAGTTTCAACCAAGGTCTGGCCAAAAAGTGTTGCCTTTGTGATGATCTGAAGCTGATCGATTTTATTTTCATTCACTAGATTTCTAACATCAAAATATCAAGTCTTAAACAACACTGACAGTCTACTTTACAACCATAAGGATGGCTATAATTAAAAAAAAAAAAAAAGGGGAAACAAGTGCTGGTGAGGACGTGGGGGAAATGGAACCTTCATACATGGCTGTGGGAATGTAAAATTTCACAGTCACTGTGGAAAAGTCTGGTGGCTCCTCAGAATGCCAAGCATAGATCTGCCACATGACCGAGCGATTCTACTCCCAGACATAGCTCTAAGAGAACTGACAGCAGAGATGATTCAAACAAATACTTATAAATCAGTGTTCGTTGCAACACCGTTCACAAGAGCCAAAAGGAAGAAACAACCCAAGTATCCATCACGAGTCCATCAACAGAAGAATGGAAAGGCAAAATGCAGCATGTGAATACAGTGCAATATTGCTCAGCCACAAAAAGGGAGGCAATGCTGACAGATGCAACAACACTGAGGAATCTTGAAAATACCGTGCCAAGTCAAATAAACCAGACATCAAAGAACAAATACTATATGACTCTACGTATGTGAAGTATCTAAAATAAGCAAATTCATAAACTATATAATTAATGGTAATAAATACTTTAGATTACAGGCTTACAGGGGCTGGGGGAAGGGAAGAATGAGGAAGCATTACTTAATGGTTACAGAGTTTCTGTTTGGGGTTAAGAGTAAGTTTTGGAGATAGTGGTAATGGCTATTCAACACCATGAACGTATGGGGTTGACCAGAAAGTCTGTAAAATAAGACACATTTTTCATTTTCACCAATAACTTTATTGATTTGGATATTTTTAATATGTTGGCTATCTCCCATGTGGTATAATGTTGATTGTTCTCAATTAATGTCTCAATTTGATCGCTATCAACTGCAATTGGTCTACTTGACCGTGGAGCATCATCTAGCAAGAAATCTCCAGCACAAAACTTCTCAAACCACTTTTGACGCATTCGATCAGTCACAGCACCTTCTCCATACACTGCACAAATCTTTTTTTGTGTTTCAGTTGTGTTTTTACCTTTCCTGAAATAATAAAGCATAATATACCAAAAATGTCATTTACTTTCTTCCATCTTCAATATAAAAATGGCTACACAACAAATTTACCAATTTTGATGATTTTTTAATGCACACTGATATGACAGCTGTCACAATACAGTCTAACAAAATTGTTTCAAATGAAGTTAAAGACAACTAAGCACTACTGGAGCCACTGTACAGAAAATAAAACAAATGAACTTTTTTAAAAACCCAATAATTAATGTCACTGAATTGTATGTTTAACAATGGTTAAAATGGAAAGTTTTATGCTATATATATATATTTTACAAGTTGTAAAAATTAATAATGCTTTAATAATTTGTAATAATTAATACTTTAAATGGGTAAATTGTACCACATGTGAATTATCTCTCAATAAAGCTGTTTTTAAAAAAATCAAGTCTTATCTCAGATATGCACCTGAGAAAGGCAACCAGGAGGCCGAGCCCTGAGGAAGGGTGTGGACTAAGACATGTCACCAGAGGCAGGCATTAAAGTGGGAGCATCTTTGTTTTCTCCCCACGCTAGTACCTCAGCCCACAGA
Source organism: Macrotus californicus (assembly GCA_007922815.1). Taxonomy (NCBI): domain Eukaryota; kingdom Metazoa; phylum Chordata; class Mammalia; order Chiroptera; family Phyllostomidae; genus Macrotus; species Macrotus californicus. Next base: position 16,597 of record VMDR010020467.1, read on the forward strand.
GGACCAGACTGCCACCCACTTGCTCTCTCTACTCAGACGGAGTAGAGCTGACTCTGCACCCCTTCCCCTTGCTTGATTTTCTCCAAGGAGGTAAGGGAGCTGCATCTGAACGTTGAGAGACTGGACTATATTGAGCCACATTTTAAGGGTCACTGTGTTAAAAATCACGACACCTATAACGACGTCAAGCCCACTCCCTCACTTTCTATGTTCAGGTGAAAACAACATACCATGCCGTGGCTTCAGACAGACACACTGAGCAGGGTCTGCATTCCTGTGGCTGACTCAAGCTGCTGGACTTGAGATCTGGTCAACACATCTGGACTTCCTTCCCCTATACATGTACACACATACGTGAACACTCTGGTTCTGCCTCACTTCTGAGCTATGTTATCCATCCAGTATACCAGAAGTCCAGAGGTTAAAGAATATTTTCTAAGATAATGAGGTAGTTTTTCATTTTTCATTTAGCTAATATGCTTTGTATGTAGTCTCCATCAGTCAGGACCCCAATGGCTGGGAAAAATGAGTGGCACTTTAAACCCTTAACAATAGTGGTACCTGTTGGGAGTTTAAATAATGAGGATTAATATTAATTGCCCTAAGTGTAATAAATGGCACTGTGGCTATATAGGAGAATGTCATATACCTGGGTGATCGATCATATTGCAAAATTTAAGAAGGAAGTATGTGATGTCTGCAGTTCATTTACAAATGGCTCAGCAGAATAAACACATATGCATGTCAGGGACAGACAGACCACCTGAGAGCACAAATACAATGTCAGTAATTAATAAATGTAGGTGAAAGATGTGGTGTTCAATACACCATTCTCTCAACTTTTCTGTAGATTTAATTTTTTTTTCAAAACACCTGGGGAAAATACTAAAACAACAACAAAAATATGAGATCTCACCAATATTTAAGCAAACCAATA
>VMDR010020468.1:0-17541 GCA_007922815.1 Macrotus californicus
GCTTATTTTGGATAAAGAAGCCATTCACAGTCTCTCTTTTAAGCCTTATTCCATTGGGGAGAGGTGCATAAAATAGCTCACACATGTAGATGTCACTGTTCTGGCCCCAGAAAGATGAAAGGGTTCTGCCTTTGCTTTTGTACTACAAGGAAACGAAGACTATGTTTTACCTTAAAGCTACACAGGTGGAAAAAATCAAATTTATAAGGTACCTTAGAGACACCTTTTGAAATATGGAGACTTTATGAATGTTCATTTAATTTGTATATAGAAAATGAGAGAAGAATAAATGATTTTTACTTTTCATGCTCCAGGAAAGACCAAGAGTAAATGTGTTAGGACTGAATTTTATAAGCTCCTGTTTCTAAAGTTTCAGCTCACTGCCCTGTGTGTCCGTAGGGAACAATGGAATGGAGCGATCTGCATGTTGGGAGCCCTGTGCCTGGACAGGGAGCCACGTACAGAACATGCTGCCTGTGATCCCCTGTGCTTCCTCTGCCTAACTACCCAGCAGAACCCTGTCCCTCTCCACTCTAGCCCATATACTTATTATGATAAAGTTTAATTTATAGATTAGGTACAATCCCAGATTAAAATAATAACTAATAATAAAATAGAGCAATTCTAGAAATAAAATGAGGGTACTCAAACACACACCTGGTGACACCGAAACCCTGATCTGATAACCTAGGTGGCTGGGAGGTGACCGGGGCTCCAGTCTCAAGAAGCTAGAGGGGCAGGGAGAGCTGAGCAGCAGAGGGGTGGCTGGTCACAAGACATCCAGTTACACCGGGCAGGGGACCTGATCCCGTGGCCTCGTGGTGCCAGGAAGCTGCAGACTGTCCAGAGTATCATGTCGGTGAGGGAGCACAGGGCACAGCCAAGGTCACCAAAGGTGGCACAGATAACAAAGAAATCAGGATCAGGACACTGCTATCTTGTGTCTCCTTGCAGGACTTGGCAAGTGGGAAGAGAGCAGGAATCATTTGCACAGAAGGCATCAAATGGAACTAAGTGGAATCTTGAAGAGGACTTAAGAAAAAAGAAATTTATTGGATAAAATGGACTTGTCTGTTGCCCAGCAAAATGGTCAGCCAAGAGTCAAGAAAGTTATGTTCGTCGTGAGAGTGACGTTTTTCTGACTTTGCGCATCTTGCAGCTGTGAAATAATTAATATGGTGCTACTGTTATCAGAACAACATGCATTGCCGCGGGAGTAGACGCTGAAGGCTCAGCCCTGGCGGACACCGGAAGCTTTTCATGAGTTAAGTTTGCGCATACAGTCAGATTCCAGGACAACAGGGTAATGAAAGCACAAGTAGGAATAAACTCTCAAACCTCCCTCCCTCAAAAAAAAAGAAAAAAAGAAGATATTTGAAAGCACACCCACCCAGGCACGTACCGCACTTTCCCACCTACCGCAGGGCTGAGCTAGTGCCCGGGACACAGGGTGGTCCCTGATATCTCCTCTCTGACCCTTGACCCAGGAGCAGCTCAGCAAAGGAGGCTGGGTGGAAAAGAAGCACCAGTGGATGGCTGCGGAGAGGACTGCCTACGAATCTATTTTTAAAAGTCCACTCTGGCCACTCTGTGGAACACAGTTATTGGGAACAAGGGCTTGAGTTTATGACACAGTTTTATATCTACAGCATGTCGTGTCCAGAAATGATGTTTCCTCACCCAAAATTCTGCACAGTTCAATGCACACTTTGAAAACAGGTAGCATTTTGTGGGTTGTTTTAATCTTAGTAACTAAAGTTCTCAAAATTCCTAACATTTAGTGGGTACTCACAAAATTATTGTTAAGGAAAGAACACACTCAAACCATGTGCTGGGACTTGGCAGAAGGTAATGTTATTTCAAATTATATTTTCATGGTATTTTGCTACTAATACGTTTTCCTTCTCATAAATGCTTGTGAGCCTCAGTCTTAGAATTACAATCTCAGATTGGACATATTATTATCTGGCTCTATTTCTTTGGTACAGACGGACAGGGTGTCCATTTTGCACACTAATAAATGCTCCGGGAAATGCTCATTACTGAGGACATCATCCTAGGAGAAGACTTTCCAAACACTTATTTCATTTCCTGAGACTGGAGAAGCTACTTCCATTACCCTACCAGAGATGAGGGATTAAATATAAAATGAACAGTTTCGTTTTAGAGTAAGAGAACAAGGACAGTTGTCAAATGTCCTTGTGGAAATTCTGATAAGGTAAGGCATCTCCAGTCATGGACTCAAAAGCCAACTATAACAGACACAGGGAGAGAGCAGCAGTGGACGGCTCTCTGGTGGTCCATGCCTCTCCATCTTGTGACGTTCCCTAATGTGCCACCTTCCTGCATGTGCACATTTTAATGCATCTTAAAGTATCATGATGCTGCATTCTTTTCCTTAGTCCCTAATTCACTGCGCACTGTTCTTTAATTGGTGAATTTCTCTACTTTCATTTATATTGATTAGTAACATTTCTGGGGTTATTTTTACCAATATACTTTGTGTTTCCTTAATGCTCCTTTGTGTCCCCATTTCCTTTTCCCTGTTTTCCTGCCTCCCATTTGGTTTTTAACATTTCTGTATTCTCTCAGAATCCTTTGATGGAGAGGAAAATATAACCTGTATTTTCATATATCTACTGCTCTTCTCAAATTTGTAAGTGACCTACTCAATGGCAACCTTCCGATATTTGTAGAGGCTCAGCAGAGGGTTTGCAGAATTTTAAATAGATCCCCTGTACATTTCATCTGATGTTTAGTATATTCATTGTAAAATAATTATTTGAAAATGACTCTTTGGGTTTCTGTTTCCTGTCACATGAATGACTAGGAGTTCTGAGAGGCACCACACATGCATACACATGTGCACAGTGCACACAGAGCACACACATGTATAGACACATGTACATGTAGTGCACACATGTGCGCACACTTCTGCACTGACCCTCTTTTGGTGCTCTCACTCACGGAGGCCCACTGGTCTCCGTGCCACAGGACAGTTGTCTGGCTCACCCAGCCATGACCACAGGCTGAGCCCCTTCTGTGCTGACAGGACCTGGGCTGGAGTGAGTTGTGCTGGCCGGGACAGAAACAGCTGGAATCCAGGCTGAGCAGACAGGCCGAGGGCAGCAGGGAGTGCGGGGGGCAGGAGTGTAGGAAATCGGTGTGACTGGCTGAATGAGGGGCACGCTGGGAGGGAGGGTTCTCCCATCCATGATTCCTGTGGCAGCACATCTGTGGGATTCTGAACTTGGGAAGAACACAGGGAAGCTGGGCCTGGGATCCTTTCCTCAGCCACACGTAGGAGTGTGCTGGAGAGGCATCGCTCAGCTGTCACCCTGCGCTACTGGCAGAAACCAAGCCAAAGGACATCCAGTCATCTCGGGAGGAATGTTCCCAAAAATGAGTAGACAAATGGCAAGAGATTAAAAGAGCAAGTGAAGCAGTGACAGAAAGGAGAGGGAGTTACCCCCATGACAAGCCAGCAGGGGCAATGCACCCCAGGTCCTAGAGTTCGGAATCGTCAACTGGAGACTCGATGTTCTGTAGTAGTATGCATGATGTTTCAAAAAGAGGCATTTGCAAAAATAAATGTGCAGTAAGAAAGTACAAGAAACACAACATTGTAATGGAGTTTCCATATATAAATTTGGTAAAGAACAGAAATGAAAATGTACAATATCTATAGAAATGATAGCCACACATTTTTCAGGACTGATGAAATATGAAGCCACTGATCTAGAAAGGATAGTATCTCCCACAAAAAGTCCCATGGTGAAGGAATTGCCGCACACAGAAGATGAAGGTAAAACCGTGAAGGGACAGCCAAAAAAGGCCATGTCAATGAAAGAAGATGACAGCATGATTGCAGATAGTTCGTTGGCATGAACGCCAGCCAACAGTCACATAGTACCTACTGAGACCTGGGAGAAAATACCTGTCAGCAGAACTGTCAGTCGGCAAAGGGGTCTTGCAAGGATGAAGGGGAAATGAAAACATTTAGAGAGCAAGTCAACACTGAGGAATTCTATCTTCAAGAGACCCGTTCTAACGGAAAACAGGAGGATGTCGTTCTAAAATAAAAATGGTCCGAGGACAGTCTCAAGTGCAAGAAAGATCAGTGAACAAATGAAATAGTGACAAAGGACGTTCCACATTTCCAATCGCGACACAACTTAAATCGGAAGTACGTAAATGCACATGTATTTCATTTAGAAATTGAAAACCACAATCACCGCAAAGAAAATGGGTCAAAGAAGAAATTTTAAAAGATTTAGAACTGAAGGGCAGTGAATGGCACTAGGCAAGACCTAAATAACAGAAGAGTCACACCATGTTCATGAAATACCAACTTAACATGTTGGAAATGGAAGCTGTCCTCATCAATTCAATCAAGAGACCAACCACAATCTCAAGAGTGATTTTCTTTAAGTGGATGTGAAAAGCTGATTCTTTTTTGTGTGTACAAGAATCAAGGGCCAAAAATATCTAAGACACTCCAACCAGTTATAAAATCTTAGTATGATACCATTGATTATTTTTATTATCGTTGAATTTTCACAGTTCTGACACATTCCTGACATACACGATGTAAAATTTAAATGTAAGTTTTAACATCCAGCTTCTACTTTGGCTGTTTGAATAGAGCTATGTTTGTTTTACCCTTGCAGACGTTCACTTTTGGGAATAAAAGCAAATAAGTTTCTCCTTTGCCAAAGAGTAGATTGAAAAACCAATGAAATAGTAAGAACAGAATAGGAAGTGCAGGGAAGAAAGCAATGTCGGGCCAGCACCTGTCAGAGTGTCAGGCAGTCGGCCATGTAAGGTAGCTCTGCTCCTGCTGTTCACTTCTGTCACATCCCAATAGCTCTAAACACAGCGTGGCCCTGTGTAGGGATGACCACTGTCCTACTCTAGTTTGACACTAGGTTGCATTACTCCAGGGTTGACCCAGGCAGGTGAAGACGCTTCTGAACGTATTTGGAGTACAGCCACATGGGGAAGAATAAGCCTCACTCTGAGAAAAGTGAGACTTCTGGTTGTGCAAAGGAAGATGGGTGCTTTGGAAGCAATCAGGGCGCACGTCTCAAAGATTGCACCAGTCCAGTCCCCAGATGTGTGCACGTGGCAGAAGTCAAGGAGAAAGTCCTAAAAGGTGGATTGCCTTAGCATCCCATCCTATGGTGGGGGAGGTCACGCACAGAGTGGGGGCCACTGCCGTGTGTGAGGAAGCAGCCTCCAAGGAGACAGACCATCAGTGCTAGACTGGGGTGGGCGGAGTTGGTTTGAGAGAGCGGAAACTGCTGCTGCATTGGTACGCTTCCACACATTCAGCATCCTGGGCAGTGTCCACATACTGGAACTGGGTGGGCAGCCAGGTGTGAACTGCAGCTCCATCAGCGGCTCCACTTGTGTCTTCAGAAAACCACCGTGCTTTCACAATTACTGGGCACTGGAAGGGGCTGGGGGTCTCTAAACAAGGGTCCCAAGCAACAAGTAGAAAAATACCAAACATCACAAAGGTCCTAGGGGCTGAAGGCTGGCATACATGTCTCCATGAGCAGATATAATAAAGAAGAAGGTCAGAATTTTTCAGGGATAGGCTTCAGGATGGGTGGGAGGAGGTGGATTCCACTAGGTAGAAACAAGGCATCATGCCTTGGGGAGCCAGGTCTCACATGAAGAAGTGGCAGATTATCAACAACGTAAAACATCCTGCCTTGCCTCTGCACTGCCCCTCAGATTCTGCCGTTGCTCTTCCCTTGTCCCCCTGTCATATTATTGGTTTTACAAACAAGATTCCAGAAAGATTGTTCTGCACTTAGAGGCTCCAGCTGCTCAAATGTGGTCACTGCTTTGTCCTTTGTGGGTAGACTATGAGCAGGGTCTGACTCTTAGGTATTTGCCCAAAAATAAATGAAAAACTGACTGATGAGCTAGGTAATATCTTCACAAGTCCTGCTGGCTGTACACTGTGCTTATTCTTAAATTTTTAATGCAATGTCCAATAATTGGTAATTTTTAGAAAATTACATGAATTTATAGTCCCCTAAAATTTACTTTAAAAATTATTTCACAATAACCTAGAAATTTCAGTGTGACTCCAGATATTTGTGGGAAGAACATTACTGTTGGTAGTTGTTGAGGAGTCTCAGGTTTGAAATTAGAGAAATTTGTATTACTGTCTTAAATTTGTATTTCTGTCCAAGTTCTTTCAGGACAAATGCTTCAGGTTTCATTTACTTACCTTTGTTCTTCAGGAAGAACCACTTCTAAGTCACATGGCAAAAGAATTGAGAAATAGCCCAGCGGTCTTCTTTGGGCTCTTATTAACCCACACACTACAATAAGCAGATCTCATCACCGTCTCCTGAGTGCCTACGTAACACCTGGCAGTTGAGGTTTCTAAGTCTCATTACACACCCTCTTCTGGCTTCCTAGTGTCATCTATGGGATTGACATGTGACTGGACCAGCCTGACACACGCCGCTGGCTGCTCTCACTTCCATGGCCTGGTAGTGATGCGCAGGCCAAAGGCTGGTCTATTACAATTTCATTTTCTATTTAAAGATTTAGAGTTTGGGTGTGACATACATAGTTTTACTAATACAGCAGTGTAATAAAAAGCTGTTCTCACTATTGCTGTATTTTTAGTACCAAGGGATGCTACTGTATTCTATTTTTATGTATAATTCATAATGCTAGTAACTTGAAACAAATAAAATGAGCAAAAGTTACCAATGCTCTTGGATCATCTGAATAGTATTTAATGGGAAAATTGAAGTACTTTAAAGATCTTAAAAATCTTTATTTGACTTTATTTTCTCTGATCATCAACCTATAATCGTTATGAAGATGTTGATTCTTCAAGACCCTGGCAGACACTACGTAAGGTGCGATCTCAGAGGAAGGGGAGCAAAGCCTACCTGGGAACATTTAGCACATTGGCAGGAAACCCCACCAAACACAATGCACAGCTAACAGCTACTGCCAAACATACGGGCACTGTCTATGAGGGTGCTACAGGAATTTCAAGCAAAGCCCCAAAGCAGGAAGCTTTGAGGAAGAGCCACCTTATGATTGAAGTAGAACATTTTCTCTCAACGGGAGAGAATGCAGGGAGAGCTGCACTTCTGTTGATTAGTGATGAGAAATCTGAGAAAATTATGGCGAAGAGTGGTAAAGAGCTTTTCCAAGGAAAAATAGTTACTATTTTGTCACTTCCCTCCCCTCGTTTTCCTCTTTGAAGGCTGTGACAACCACCAAGTAAATTTTGATGTATAAAGTCAAGAGAGGATAAAATAAGGCAAAATAATTATTTAATGGAATGACCAGTTCAGTCAAAATGGGGAAGTTGCAGGTCGCGTTTAGTCTGTGACTAAAAATGTTTTTCTGCCCTGGAGACAGATCTCGCTGTGCTTGTTGCTCAAATGTTTAGAGAAGACTCAAGGGTTGAATATTTACATTGAATCTAAGGAAGAATAATGATTGCAATAAATTATGTACCCCAACTGTTCCGTGTCTTACATTTCAAATTGTCACAGTCACCCAATGAGTTTGATACCCTTGTCCCTACTTTCTTGGTGAGAGATCTGACAGTCACTGAAGGCCACATGAGGACAAAGTGATGGAGCAGGATTGTAACCCAGCTCTCTGAGGTCAGATACGTTCCTCTGAACTACAGGTTACAATTTGTTGGAGCCACATCTTTAGAATACCAGCTAAAAGGGTCTGAATATGTGTCACTTCATGTCTCTTCTTTAGCATTTAATGCTAACCACATCCACATAAATACAGTCAATGCTTTATAATGTAATATAGAAAAAATACTGGAGTTCAAGTTCATTTTTAAGTTATGTGTTGACCAACTACTCTGAACATTCATTTCTTTAGACTATAGAAGTAATAAAAATATTTTCATTTTCAATTTTATAACATTTTCAGATCAAAATGAAGTTGGAGACACAGAAAACTGATGTTTGGTAATTCATTAATTGACAGATATATGTCTGGTCATGAAATTATCTCCAAAATTTCTCATTGATTAGAGAAATGAGATACTACTTGCATTTTTACTGGCAATTGTTTGGGCAAAAATATGATAAATATATTGTAATTCCTAGGCACTGATCATAAAAAAAATCGGGCATAATTTCTGGGCTGAAGAACTCACGATACGCTGGGTGGGGATGGGGGTGATACCAGAGTAGGGACACACACAAGAAGCACCTCGCAGAGGAGGGTTGTCTTCATCTGAGTTTTAAGCGAGGAGTGGGAATTTGCTAAGTCGAAGAACTTCTAAGATAGAGGAAACGGCGTTTTCGGTGGCACAAACAGTGGTATTTTGGGTGTTGTTTGTGTGCACCACAATGCTTGAGGTCAAAGTTCCAGGCACTGGAGCATCCCTAAATGAGCCTGGAGAAGGGAGATCCCAAAATGCCCTGTATGCCCTGCTAAAGATCTCAGATTCTATTCTGGAAGCAAGGAGAGCCACCGGTAAAGGAGATTACCTAGGTCAGCGTCATAATCAGGTGAGAATGTTAGGAAGCCCATGCTGGTAGATATTCGGCTATTATGGCAGGCAAGTTCTGAAGTAGGAGCACAAGCCAAAAATCTGTTCTAATGACTCAGGTAAGAAATCAGGAAGGCCTGGAGTTAATGCTGATGTAGAAGGTTAAGGCAGAGATTCAAGAAGTAATTGAAAGTGTTTCTGAAGGATGTGGGTCTTCAGTGAGAGAGAAGAATGATGGATAATTGCAAAGTTCATTGCTTGGGGGAATAGGGACTGATGGTATGCCAATGCCCCAGATATGAAATACAGAAGGAAAACAGAATTTTATGGAAAGGAAATATTGATATTTCTTGAACTTGAGGAGGAAATGGGACATGCAAGTAAAAACAGCAGTAGGTTGAGAAATAAATGGTGAGAAAGAGGTGATACGGGAAGTATACGCTTCCATATGTTGGCACCGTGGCGAATGTCTGGAGCACAAATATGACTCACACAGTTACTTCCTTAGGAGTCTCAGGTTCAGTGGGAGAGCAAGTTACGTAAACAGACAATTACCACGCAATGAGAAAAAGCAAACACACACACAGCATACTGATAGCGCTGAGAGAACAGGGCTCTTATTTTATTTGCCTTGAGAGAAGAAGAGGGGAGGTCCAACAGGGAAGAAACGACCTATGAGGCAGTATCTAGAAATGAAGAAATAGTAATTACATGAGCAGGAAGATGCTGGCTAACCTTCCAGTGGCAATGGCTTCTCCATGTATGTGAGTTAAATCCATGCATGGCTTCTCCATGTATGTGAGTTAAATCCATGCATTGCACACCTGAAACTTACACAATGTGACGTGTCTCAATAAAATCAATAGATAAATGAATAAAGTGTATCAAATAGACCAGGGAGCCAGAATGATCTTTGTAAATATCAGAATAAAATTATGGCCCTCCCATACTTCCAACCTTTCAACACGTTTCCATTTTGTAAAGATTTAAATGAATGTTGCTCACACCCGGCAGAGCCATGCAGGGTGTGGTCCCATCCCCTCCTCTCTGAGGGTGCCTGGATCCCAATGTGTCTCACTGCTTTCTACCTCTGCCTCTCTGCACCTCTGCATCTCTGCGCAGGCCACTTCGTTGTCTAGAAGGCTCCTTTCTTTGCTACCAGCCAGGGTCTGCCCTTCCTTTGCATAGTTGACCTATCAACCTCAACTCAAAGTTTCTTTTTCAACAAAGTCCTTTCATCAACTAGGTCAGGTGTACTTGTCATACATTTTTTATAACATTCTCTTCTTCTTTATCCCACTTACATGTTGCCACTCATTAGTCATTTACAAGGTGTTAGTTCAAACCTGTAACTAGACAGTTAAGGCCTTTAACTCTAAAGTCTGCATTTGTTTGGACCATTGCTGACTCCCCGGTGCCCAGCACAGTAGAACCTCAGGCAAGCATACAACACTTCTTGATTAATGAAGCCATAAATAAATGGATGCATTCATAAAGACATCCCAGGCAGGAGAAACATGTGCAGAAGCACAGAAGATTGCAATTGCAGACAGTTTTGTATGAATGGAAGACTCTTGTCAGAAGGAGAGTGGTAGAGGACAGCAGAGTACATAGACAGGAAGCAGGTGAGAGGGGCCCTAAGGGCCATGACACCAAATGGTAGGCTAAGCTGCTGAACACTTTTAATTGGAGCATGGATACAATTTGACTTCTATTTCACATAACCGGCCATAACACGTCAGATAAGTGGAGAAAACGTGCCTGAGTGAGAGAAGGTCGGCTCTTCCACTTGACCAGATGAGACATCCTGAGGGCCGGAATGAGCATAGTGGGAGTCGAAATGGAGAAAAGAAAAAGAACAGGAGAAATGTCTAAGGATGTAGGTTCACAATGATTTAGGGCGTGATGAAGACATAGTAAGCAAGAAGGAGACAATGAAATATGTGATTTGGACTTGAATTTCTGGGTGAACCATGGTGCTGTTGACCAATAACAAATAGAACCAAGGAGAAGAGTTAGGCTTGGGGAAAATTCAGTATGTGGTATTCATCCGGGGATGTGGAGCCAATGAGTTCAAGGTCGGGCATCACAAATACAAGGTCTAGAGTACATCTTGGAGATTCCTAGTAAGTAGGTCTGAGTACAGAACTGGGTCTCCAGAGAAAGTTGAATAATAAGATGAATGAGAGAATACCAAGTGGCCTGAGTTAAGAATGAATGATTGTTGCATGATCCAATAGAGTAAAAATTGAGTCAGTACTGTTCCTCCTTCCTGTGAAGATACCTGTGACTAAATTCATCATTTTAATTTTCACAGAAATCATTGTCTAGGAGGGAAGAGCAAGAGCTTAGGGTCAGACTGCACAGGATTTTGATTTTTCTGCTATAGTTTACAAACTGGGTGACCTTGGATAAGTTTTTAACTTTTCTAAGCTTTTATTTTCTTCTTTCTAATATAGGAAAACAAGTTTATACCCAAATGGTTCGCCAGGCACATCTCTATGGGGTTCAAACAGGAACAATCTCACTTGACTTCCAACTACAGGCTTGGCCTGATGGAGATTTTTCTTTCCTGACCTTGAATGAGAGCTTCGGAGGATCCTGTAGCTTTTCAATTCCAAAGAAACTTCTTGTTACAACCGTTGAGATGCAGTTTCAGCTGTTTCAGCTGCTTGAAATGCCACAGTTGCACAGCACCAAACACCTCCGTCCCCCCATCCAGTCAGCACCTCCAGGGGATCCCAGGAGGGAAAGGGGAGACAGGTCTTGTCTTCTTCCCAGTCCCTCATCCACCTCATTTTTGAAACTACCTGGTTGAAGAACAGGTAAAAGAGCAAGAAGCAAACTGCTCTGCTATAGACTGAATGCCTGTGCCCCACCCCCCAAAATTCATAAGTTGACAACCTAATCCCCAAGATAGTGGTATTTGGAGGTACAGCCTTTGGGGGTGATTAAATCACAGCAGGCAGAGCCCTGGCTAATGGGACTAGTGCCCTTAGAAAGGAAGCCCTGGAGAGCGGCCTTTCCCTCCTCCCAGGTGAGGGCCCAGGAAGGAGACACAGTTTATGATCCAGGAAGACAGGCATCGGCAGACACTAACCTCCCGGCGCCTTGACCTTGGGCCACTGTTCCTCCAGAACAGCGAGAAATAAGTTCCTGTTGTTAAGAAGCCACTCAGCCCACGGTGTGTAGTTATAGTAGCCTGGACAGACTGCAACATGGTCCAAAGTTCAAATCACTCTTCTATAAAACCAAGGAACGGGCAAAACAATGCAATTTTGTTTTGAAAGATCAAGGGATGCATGTTTTTATGGGTTTTTCTGTTTTAAGGGAATAGTGAGTGATTCTACAGTTTTCGGGCCTGGTGCCATCAAGCTCTGTGCAGTCCAGGTGGGTGAAGGACTTACCCAAGGTCACATGGCCAGCTCTTAATTCAGGGCCCATTGGACCCCGGTGTTCTGGAAGTGCCTTCAAGGTGAGATAAACTTCTTTGCAGCAGAACACCTCAACTGCTGTGACAATGCCTATTTTTATTTCTTGTCGCAAAAAAGGATAGACTCTCCCTGAGGTATAGGGAGTGGAACTATAAAGACAGCCACACTAAAGGCATAGAAAAGAGGGGAAAGGCTAACTGCTTCTGAGGCCCCAACATCTAAGCGTACCTAAGAAAGCTATTATTAAGTTCTTTTTGTTTTTAATTCAGCCAGAGCTCTTTGTATTTACAGTGGTGATTTTATTTGTCTGTTTGGCTCCTGCTCCTGAGGGACAGTGACAGTCTCTTTCTGTCATTTCTGGAGCCTGACAGATAACAGGTGCTCATGAACACCTGGTCAAGGGAGGCTGGAGCCAGCCTGTCATAGTCAGAAGTCTCCATCTCGGTGTACCTCATGCCACTGCCTGGAACTGTAACGTCCATATCTGATTGTTTTGAGGCTAGCAGGTTTTTCAGTTCCTGAGAGTCATCATTAAAAACCTAGATTGCCCCAGCTGCAGGGGGGAGGGAATAACATTCCTGGTACGCTAAAATTCCTCTTCCGCAGAGACTGTGTTATTAGGACCATTCTCCAGGCAAGACACTGGCTTGGAATAGACATCCGCAGGAAGGGATTCTGAGGGGAGTCTGAAAGACGGACAGAGCGTGGTCAGCAGGAGGGTGAAAGTGCGAACACTGAGAATACTCATGGGCTATGCACAATCGTCCTCCACGTCTTCTTAGGCCAGGTTGCCTTTTGTTCTCACACACGCATTCTTGGCTTAATAACATTCAATTGCTACATAGGCATCTATTTGACCTAGACGTGGAGGCCACCCTACATGTTATCAAAGTGCTAACTAACGGCACACAGACACTCCCACAACAGACACTCTCACAACACAAAGTGTTGGGTGCCGGTCAGCCATGTCATATTTCAAGGATCAGTCTTCCAATGATATGAGCAATAGGGGGATGATTATTGAGAATGATTTGTAACGATCTCAGAAAGTCTGCTAGTGGCCTAGAGAAATACTTCACTAATATGCACTGTACAACCCGATGACATGTTTTTGTTTCAACAGCAAATTCAGACGTAAAGGGGAAAAAATAGACAAGCAAACAAACAAAACCTTCTTAAAATCACGGTCTGGCATCAAGCCAATGAAACAGACAGAAGAACAGGGCTAATTTAAGTTTAAAGGAAGGTGATCTTCCTGGTGAGGTCACTGTTTGATTGGGGATTTGAGGCAGAAATATGGACACTAGGGAGGGTCACAGAAGCATCACACTGAGCAGCTACTTGGACACTAAGTCGAGCAGATGCATGGTGACGGCCAAACAGGGGGTACGAGTCTGTCGGCCACCTCTTCTAGCGCATCCACATTGTCCTGGCTCTGTACCCAGTGTTCTCCAAAGGATGGAGCCCCTTCCTGACCTGTAAATTTGGGAAGCTACTGCTGTTTGTCACATAACTGTGGGCTAGCTTCTGCGTTGGTGACAACTCGTCTAGCTGGTCATCGAGGGGATGGCGAAGAGTGTTTTTTTAATTTAATAAAAAGGTAAAGCTGTTTTACACTATTTGTTATGCTTAGTAAAACAATGAAATAAAATGTGTACAGCAAAGTCTCAGAGGTCAGAGGGAAGATATTTTCATTGTACTTGAAAATTCATTCTAAGTTTGAAATTGTTTTGAAACTAACTTTTTAACAGTCCACAGACACATAAAGTAGCAGCTGTAGGGAAAATACTCAAAAGGAAGATGCTAAAGTCCACTATGATTTCAGCTTTTGAACTTGCCATTCACTTTTTTTTAATGGTTGACAACTACAGATTAAGTGAATCAACCATTTTTCTATGGCAAATGCACATTATAATGTACTTAAAATATGAATATTATTTTATAGGTTTAAAATTGATTCATAATATGTAAAATATAAGCAATAACAAATCATTATAATTGATTACTAATGTTGATGACTAATATGATGTTGATGATGCCAATGATGAAAGTAAAATATTGAATTAATATCTTAAAAATCCAGAGGAAATTGTTTGCTTAATGATCATAGAGATAAATATAGAGATAAATATCGCATTGTATGAAAGATGTTACAGCATAAAAAAAGTTAAATTCTAGCATCACTAAGAACATTTTAAAGCTCAACAATAAAACCACAAAGGGTAAAAAACGCCTGCCAGCAAATATGTATTTAGTTGTTGAGAGTAAGGCATAGCCCTAAATACCCATACTTCCTGTGTTCAAGTCGAAGCTTGGCTAGGGCAATGACCTTGAGCACAGCATTTAAACAGTTTAAATCTATTTTTTAAAATCCAAAACAAGATTGGCAATGATATAACAACTCATGAGAGCTGTAACATCAAATTAGATAATGCATGTACATGCTTAGAACAACACCTGACTCGTACAATAATAAAAACTCAGTAATTCACTGTTTTTAAGAGTCGAGTATCATATTAAGAGTTGGTAGAAAGTAGGAATCACACACACAGGAAGCACCTCAGGAGTACACGCTGCCTCTCCATTCTTCCCACAGTTCAGCCTGCAGTGTGGAATCTAGAACAACTATGGGCCACAAATCTTTTATGGATGCTGAATGAGCCCATGAAATAATGAATCAGAGACAGACTTGATCTCAGGGAATATTGCATCACCTATGAAGTAATGTCAGTGTTTTGACTGTATGTTCATGTAGCAAAATTCATAATGATAATGTGTCCAGTGCTGGTCTCATGAGTAAACTGAAACTCCAAGAGACTAAGTAAATCTCTGCTGCCAAAAGTCATATAATAAGAGTGTTTCAAAGCCAGAATTTGAATTTAGATAATCTGGCACTATGGTCCATGTTTCATCACATTTCATGAAACTGCATCTTTACACACACACACCCCTTATATGAAACTATGAAAAAACTATGAAGCTATGAGAAAAATTGGTTAATGTAGAGATTAAAAAAAACTAAAGACCTATCTGAAGAGATCATAGCAATCATTGAGCATATTGCCAATGCCCTCTGAAAGGACTGTATGTCTTCTAGTGTAGTTTAAAGGAAAGGCCTAAGGTAAACTCTTTCTAGCTGAATGTGTATTATAACTTAGGGCCTCAAATGGTGAGTGATTTTTTTTTCCCTGATGAAGATATACAGGTTACATTTAAAATAACTTGAAACCATTGAAGAACTTTTCTAGGTATAAGAGAATATCTCATCCCCAGGTAATGAGAAGACCATACCAGATCACATGCTTAGAACTATTTTCACGTTAGGTTAACAGAAAGTTGAGCTTTATGATCTAGAATAGAACATGTAAGTTGTTGCTAGAAGAAAAAAATATATCCAATTCAAGCTAGAGAAGTTCAGCCCAAGGAACTAAATGCCAACACGAACATCTTATGCAGAAAACAAAATACCCTATTTATTCATACAATTGCTACACTCCTATATTAAGGGTTCATACATAGTTCAGATGAAAATGGTATCTGTATTTTTTCTAGAAACTGGGGTAACATAACACACAAACAAGAGAAGAGGCTGGCAGAGCCCACAGGTGCAGCACACAGCCTGGAGCAGCGGGAAGGGGCAGGTCCGTACCACCCAGGTGCTTCGAACACTGAGGTGCACAGCCCTGCTCATGAGACTAAGAGCAGCTGAAGAGGGAAGGGTGGCGGGCAGCAAGCAGAGCAAGAACCCAGGAGATCAGAGAACAGAATGGACAGAATGGAAATAATATAAAAGGTAAAACAGTTAAAAGAAAATTAAGCATGGCGGTATATATTTTAAAATGACCTCTTCATTTTCATTTAAAATTGAGATGCAAATATTATTTCAAGATGAGGTAGGATAGGGAAAAGGGGGATGAATGGAGACAGAAGGAAACTTGACTTAGGATGGTGAGCACACAGCACCACACACAGATGATGTGATGTAGAATCATACACCTGAAACCTGTATGTCAGTACTTTTATGAGCCAATGTCACCTTTGTAATTCAATGAGAAAGGTGATTATTAAAAGAAAGTCATCTGCACATGCAAGGGAGACAGCAACAATGTTCTTACCCGTTAACCAATTATCCACAGCAGCAGGTCTTTGCAAGGCTGACTCATGTCGAGCCCATGGAAACCCTGTGTTTCAGACTTCACTTGTCATTGCCATGACAACCCTCGTGCTCTCTGATCATTCATCAGTGCCGCACTGACCACCTTCCACATGCTCTTCTGTTTGCCCACCACATCCGCAAAGGAAACACTCTTTCCTTCCCAATGGCACCGGCAAGCATAATAGAGTCTGGGATGCTTTAAGGTGGCACTGATTTGTCTCGGAGTCTCTTAGAGAAACTCCTCGGGGCTTTGAAGTGCAAATTTCAGAAGAAACGTTTTCAGGGAATAGAAGTCTTCTGATTTGGCTTATGATTGATGGGGAACAAAATAGAAGTGGCATATTTATGACTAATGTGTGCTCCTGCTTAAACAAGTCAAGCTGAAGTCTTTTGTGGGTAACTGCCCTGCTGATTGTGAAGAGTTCTGTTATGTTATAATCACTCTGATTCTCATGGTTGTCTAGGCGAAGTCAGGTGTCTGCGAGTTGTTGGAAGGGGATGGACTGAAGCAGAATTTCAAGCAAGTCAGCATCGCTGTGGACTGGTGGGAAGCCAGCCAACTGAGCAAGCAAGAACACACAGCTTTGCTCTTTTGAAGCAGAGACATCAGGCAAATACGCCGTGAAGAGACAGAGGCTTCAAGGGTGCCAGGCTCTACAAATCACTGTCATTGCCACAAACAAAAACACCACCAACCCATGCACATCTTCAGGCAGAACTGCAAGTGGTTATTTTGTTGTGGTTGTGGACATCTTTATACATAAAGACGACTCACAGAAAACCAGATACAGATATACATATAGAATCAGTTTATGTGTGGGAAAATCCAGCTAAGCAAACTGGATATCCTGCATTTGGAGCAAAGGTGTTCAAAGTTCTGGATGCCAAGTCTGAAATGGGGCCGAGTTAAAATCAAGGTTTGTGAGGGTTGCGTTTCTTTTCTAGAGGCTCTAGGAGAGAATCCATTCCTTGCCTTTTCCAGTGTCTAGACGGTTCTCACATTCCTTGGCTTGCGGGTGCCTCCCCCACCTTCAAAGCCAGAAATAGTCGCTAGAGTCTTTCTTACATCACAGGCTCTGACAAGGACTTTCCGCCTCGCTTTTGCAGACTGAAGAACTTTGGTGGTTATGGTGAGCCCTCTCGGATAACCCAAGTTAACCTTCCTGTGTTAAAGTCAGCTGATTGGTAGCCTTAATCCAACCTACTATCTTCATTTCCCATTGCCACATAACCGAATCTATTCAAATGCCAGGATTTAGGACATAAACATTTTTTCGGGTGTCTTCTACATCTGGTTTCTTCTTTCTTATACTTTATGAAGTCATTGTGGGGAAGATAGGTCTTGTTCCTGCTGTGTTTCTACAGTGTTAGCATTGTAGATCAATAAGTATTTGTTGAACAAATGTAAGCCTCAAATACACCCTCATGGAAATTAAGTT
>VMDR010020469.1:0-17538 GCA_007922815.1 Macrotus californicus
ATCAAAGAACAATTATTGTTCATCTGCCAGGACCTGGTCCACAGGGTCTCTGAAGCTCTACCGCTATTACTATTTTGACATGCACATTAGAGATGCTCAATAATTTTTAAACATAAAATGCTATATCCATCAAAGTGATATTCTCCCTTCAACAGCTTAATATATTTTCTATCATTTTCTCAGATGTGAGAGATTGGGAAAGATTGAGTCTCTGAGGAAGCTGTTTCTTTTCACATCTACACTGATTTTCCCAGAAAACACAGCCATGTAAGTAGGGGGACATCCTAAGACCACCCTGACTTGGGTTCTTCGGTGATCCTGGTGTGTGTGTATTTTACAGAAAGATTAAACATGACAAAATTTCCTGATTTTGACCCTGAATTTTGAATATCATATCTAGTTCATTGCTAGGTTCAGATTTGGAAATTAGGTTTGGTCTGAGAGAATGGGGACAAGGAGAGTATTTGCTCTGTTGTGCGTAATTATCACAACTGCTTGAGATGGCTATCAACCATAATAATTAGTAGTAGCAGGAACCTATGACAAAGCCAGATATTAATGAGGACTTTGAAACACTGTGTAGAATTGCAGGTAAGGTTAAAAGAAATTGAGATGATATACCACCCTACACTATTAAAAAATAATCTCAACTCATCCTGTTTGAACAAGTCTGAGTCAGTGGAGGACCAGTGTGGTAGATGGAAGGACCAGATGGATTGGGTTTGAGTCATGTCTTTGTTTTTACCTTTCCGAGCCTCCAACCCTTATTTGAAAAGTGAAGAGAAATGATATTATCTACAACACTAAAATGTAGTCTGAATAAAATGTTATAATGTACAATATATGTAAGTGCTTTTATAAAATTGCTAAGGGCTATGAAAATGGCATCTAGTAGTGCTCCCTCCCGGCCCCTCCTCCCTTATGCATTCCTTTCTCCTATTTATGTCAGTTATAGGTAGTGTGCCAACCATATTTGGGGATAGAGGTGAGACTACAGTGAAATTGGTTTATGCTACTCTGTGGGAAGTTCTATAGGCTTCTCTTAGCCTTTCTGTTTCTTTTTGATTTAGAGTTTGTGTGGAAAAATTATGGATAAGAAAATGATTTATTATGAAGATGTCTAAAGAACTATACATACAGCCTGGAAGTATGGCAATCAGTCTGATGAATTTGTCAGTTTAGCATATATCTTCGTGGTGAAAGTCAGGTTTTTTCACAGGACCTCAAAGAAAGCATTCTGGGAGACCCATGTATAGGAGATTCAGGCTTCGGGGTAAGATTCATTATAGAAGCAAAATTAAAGGACTGATCCTGGG
Organism: Macrotus californicus; assembly: GCA_007922815.1. Classification (NCBI taxonomy): domain Eukaryota; kingdom Metazoa; phylum Chordata; class Mammalia; order Chiroptera; family Phyllostomidae; genus Macrotus; species Macrotus californicus. Next base: position 1,317 of record VMDR010020469.1, read on the forward strand.
TTCCTGATGTCTTATTTCCATTTGTCCTGCTGAGCAAAAAGTCCAAAGGCTTGGAACCTGCTTCAAGTCTGGGAGGCTGACAGGGCCACATGGTTCCTATGGAGAGAAAATGCATGAACCAATCAGGTGAGCGCGTGTTACTAGGCAAGGGAAAGAGAGCTTCTTTGTTAAGTTGGGATTACATTATTTGGGGCTCAGAAAAGACCAGACACACCCTTTTCAAACTAACCAGTCGATTTCCCAAGCCTTCTCAGGCTTCCAGTGGATCCTCCCCCTAACCAATCTATTTCCTAGACCTTTTTGGGTTCTGTGTCCTTTATCCAAGCCAATCCTCGTCCCATGCTAGACAGACAGGTCTCTATGATTGCCATCTTTGTTTTTACTGCACATGCACACAGAAGAAAAATTTTTCCTGCTATTTTTATCCCTCCATGCCCTCTTTGGGGAATTAGGTCCCAAAGGCAGAGGATGCCCTGGGGATTGTATGAAGATGTAACTTCCTAGAGAAGCAAGCAGGTTTATTATCTGATTCAACTCCCTGCTTTATTATCCATAGTGATGTCTGGTTCCCATTTCTTCCTTCCTTTATTAATATTTAGCTACCTACACTAACATATATAACATATACATATAATGCACATCATCTAAAAAAGGTGTGAAAGAGGGATGACAAAATAATGAGCAGTAATGGTAATGAGGGAGACTGCTCTATCTATTCCTGGATTGATATTCAGGGCAGTTTTGGCACTAGGGGGGCTAAACTTTCTGGAGTAAATAAACAAGAAACAGCAGGATAGGAATGAAGAAAGAAGCCCTTTCATACATACATTGATCTGTGTTCCTTGTCAGCTGTCTGCTGGCCACCTGGCCTTATCTTGCAGCTTGGGTTTTTAGGGCATTCTCCCCACAACCTATGAGGTAATTGCCTATGTTGCATGTGTCCTACCAGATAAAATCTCCTTAACAAACTTGGTTATGAACGGATCCAGCATTGCCCATGTTAACGAGAAATACTATTTACACTTATATATTCTGTACATAGACACAAAACTTTATATTATATATTTTGTATATGAACTCTTTAGCACCCATAGGCACGTGTCTTTATTTACAGACCTGGGAAAATGACCATCATGACATAGTAAATGGTGTGGGAGAGTGAACCCAACATACAAATCTGGAGTTCTCTCTAGGTCCTTCTATGGTAATATCAACTATCATATTGATGATTGACAGTATTCTGATAAGGAGATCTGGCCAATCAGATGACCTATCTGCTCCTCTCGTTTGCTGAAAATTGTTTCCATATGGCTTTGTATGGCTAGGTATCAATATGGTATGTTTCCTTTTTTTTTTTCTCATCTCATTCCTTGTTAATAGATTAGACTAGCATTCTTCAAATATTTTGGCTTGTGTCCCACAATAACAGGTTTTATATCACGATCCAAATACATGTAATCCTAAATACAAGTATACAACATCATTTTAAAAATGGATTTCATGATCCACTAAGGAGTTGCAAAGTAAAGCTTGAAGAACACTTTGCTAATTGAAAACTAGTTAGCTGAGATCCAAAGTCTCATTTTCTTATTGTCAGTTACTTTGTCTGAAAACAAAGCTAAGGCGAAATGGTGAAGACCGATTTCCTTCATTATCTATACATTTAAGATTTGTGAGGCTTTCTTGTGGGATCAAGGAGTGTTTTCATGGCCTGTTTAAAAGATCTAAGAATAAGAGAAAGCCATCGGACAGATAGGTTTAGAAACCTCTTATGAAAAAGACAGCAAACTTTCTTTCCTGACAAAACCCCTTCTTCTCCTGCTTCTTTCCCTTCTCCATGCTACATGGATGGAGGGGCTGTATTGACAGGGGGGACATTGGGAAAGCTTAGAGAGTTGTTGTGATGTGGGGACTTAGAAGATCTTCGTGAGAGCTTCTCCCTGTATCAGACTAAGACCATATCTTTGATCTCCATGGTACGAAGTATATTATGTTGCCAGTAAAATCTCAGATTCTGCAAGTCAAATGATCTCTGACTCAATTATGTTGCTCCAGGACCTTTGGAGCCATTGATACTGGGAAGTGTTGTGTGGGACCAGCAAAGATGGGTCCTTGAAGCTTCAATAAGGTAGGCGATTTGTCCCTTCTGTCACTAAACTTCTGTGGCACTTAACTGTTTACCTCAGGCGATTTGGTTCTTTGCTATATGTTGTCTGATGATAATCACTAATTATTTCATGATTATAAATTGTGTCTCCTTCAGTGAGTTTCTTGAGAACACTTTTGCACAGCTCTAGGTAACTATTAGATTGCCTTCAAATATTTTTAAATATTTTATTTAGTGGAAGGGAGAGAAGGAGTGTGAGGTCCTCCTGTTCCACATTTGCACCCATCAACCTACAATGACACATAGTATCTATTAGATCTGTGCTTCAAGCACTGAACAGCCTCCTTCTAGATTAAACTGAGGAAGAAATGTCATTTACATGGTTTACTTTCAATACTTCTTAATAATTAAATTCAAGCAATCTGTTCCACAGATAATTAGTGAGATTTGTTATATGTCAGACACTATGCAAGAGATATAACCATGAGCAAAAATATTGAGGATCTTACAGTGTATTATTTCTACCTTTTATTTTTATAAACATGGTGTTCTTATATTTTCCTAAATCTCCACTCCTGATTCCTTATGTTTTTCTTCCAAATCTGCCCTCAGATGTTTATTTACAGTCTGATGTAAATAATGGACCACAAGTCACAATGTTATCCCCAGAGGCATTTATACTTTTTTACACTAAAGGAAGAATTTAAATCATCAGCCACCAATAAAGGCCAGGATTTATTAAGCATTTACTATGTTCCATGCACTACTCTAATTCCTGCATATAGATTAACTCATTAATGCACAATAACACTATCAGGTAGGTGCTAATATTATATTGGTCTTATAGGTGAGAAAACTAAAGTACAAAGAAATTAAAGTAATTTGCTTTAAGTCGTTAGGCCCATAAATGGAGCTGGGAGTTGAAACTGGTGATTTGACTTGGGCATTCATGATGTCAACCACAGCATTATACTATCTGCATTGTCACTGAGTTCTTTCTTTGAAAAATTGATCATTTCATTGATCATGAAATCATATGTTGACTAAAAAAAAATCCACACAGGTTGTTTCCAACCCAAGGCAAACCCTTTTATTACATTGAAATTTATGATAGGTTCCTTTCTTTATGCTCTCCTCTAGCTGGGAGTTGGGCCTTTGCCTTCTGTCAGAATTTATTTTTAGAAATAATTTAATAGAAGAAAAACAATTAAGTCATAGTCTTCCTAATGGAAGTTTTAGTTAATTGGTGTGCCAATTATTTAGCCACTGTTTTTTGGGAGCAAATGACCCTCTATAATTTATAATGCTGGGGATTGAGACTCATCAACCTCTGTCCATTGTTAGGATCTGCCAGAGGGGGCGCCCCGCTAGGGGGGATCAGAAGGCAGTAGGTAGGGAGGAGAGATTGCTCCCTTCTTGTTGTTCCTATCTTGTCCCAGAATTACAACTTTATCTGGGTATCCAGAATATTATCTTGGGTACAAAATTTAAGGAGGCTGACCTTGTACTTGCAGGGTAAAAGGGAATGTCTCCTTAAATTTTGTATGCAGCTCACTAGCCTCACTTTAGTCCCTGCACTGAAAACTACTATTACCTATTTGGTATGTTTCATTAGAGTCATATAAAATGAACTTTTTATGTAGTTTTTAATTATATTGTTGAGGAATTGTCTATTTTTCTCTGTTAATTTGACATGAAAATATAAGCATTCCCCATGTTATTAATAATCTTTTAATGTATATATTTAATAGCTTTCTTAGAATCCCTCATGTAGATATATGTAAAATCATTACAAGCATTATTACCATTATCTCAAGGCTCACAACTTTATGAGGTTAATGGAACAGATGTTATTCATTTTACAGATAGGGAAACTGAGGTTTTGGTAGGTTAAATGTGTTGCTCAAGATCATGAAATTACTAAATAGTAGAGTCAGGTTTTAATAATTGTTCATTGTTATTGCTATTAATAATAATAATCAGTACTGTTTTAGTGAAGGTATTCTATTGAGTGTCAGAGCCGGCCTTTGAATTATTGTTTCCTCTTAAATACTATGCTCATTATACCATTCTGCCTCGTTAAATCAGGATATGTTGGAATTTTTTGGCATGGACTTTCCTTCATAGGAATCCAGAGGACAGGGATGCTCAGGGAGGGCTTCTGGCAGATGGTCATACTTGAATTAGGCTTGAAATGATGAGTGGGAATTGGAGGGCAAGAGGAGTGGAGAACGGGTTTGATGAAAGAAGAAAAAAGAGGCGATGGAAGAGAGGAGAGGACTGTGGGAGAGACGGGCTGGGGTGGGAAGGGGGGTCCTCAACAAAGGGGTTGGCACAAATAAGACTTGGAGGAATAAGTATTTTTTAAGAAATTGTGAAGCCTATTTTGCTGTGATTGATGTGTGTTAGTGAGGGCAAGTTAAATTTTTGAGGTGGGTTTATGACCCTTTTAATAGGAACAACTTTTAGAAAGTTTATTTGCACACAAATGCTTTATCTGTTTGTGACTGTGAGGGAAGCTGAGAATGTTTTGCAACTCTCTTTGTTGAGTTTAATTTCTCTCTTGGGTGTAGAGTTTACTCTCAAAGATTCACAACATTTGCCCTTTCCCTATTCTCTATATTTAGAAATTATCACCCCAGAACAGACCAGGTGACTCACAGAGTAGGGTGAAACCCCTCAGTAATTTACTTGATCCCATTTGTAGTGCTGTTCCTTAGGGGGAAAAATCACATTTCAGTCCCAGCTGGAAGTCAGCTGATCCACTAAGGCCTCAGGATTGAGACCGTTTGTATAATTTTAATGAAAAAATATGCTGTGAGAAACTCATGCCTTGGCAAAAGGACAAACCAGACAGGCCTTTTCCATCTCTTATTTCCATATAATTTGTTTTACAATGATAGACTGACACATACAGTTTCCTTCTTAGGATGCCGTTTATGTTTAACTTTTTAAAAAAATTGCTTGTAAACAATCAGATAAAAACTTGTTTAATCAAATAGCAAATATTTTCTCTGAATGCTATGTGCTCATGTTGCATATGGAGACAGAATACAGGCTCTTGGTGGTCATGAACAAAGAATTTAATGGACTACACAAACAGATTTAAGTGAAGCAAGAGAGATTTATTAGGAGAAGTATGCTTCCAAAGATATGGGAGCAGGCCACCTCTGACTGAAATGGTGCAGGCATTATTGGGTCCTATAATTCTCCTTGATTGCCCACATGGGGGAGGAAACCGCAGTGCTAATTTATCATAATGAGAAAGAGGTGTCTCAGCAGTCAACTGAAACTCTGGTGTGCAAGTGTGGCTCCTTACCTGGTGTCTCAAGGTGATTCTCAGAAATCAGGATGCTGAGTAATGACAGCTGCAGTGTCTCAGGACTTCCTATTTTATCTCCTGCCTCAACTTTCCCCTAAGAGACATGGTTCTCAAAAATGCCTTTTTGGGGTTGCTGACAGAGAATGATCAATCTTCTGTAGCTACTTCCTGCTAGAAAGGAATAGTAGACCCTGCCTGCTCAGAACCACAAAACTCTCACCCTATTTTATCTACAGGTTGAACAGGAATTGCTAAGACAGGCATGGATGCTGTGTGTGGCAAAGTATTAGCCCAGATTCATTAGCAGTTGGTTGAAAACCCTGGGATATCATCATCTTGATGTGGAACTCTTCAAGTCTAGAAGATACAGATTTAATTAATAGGTTAAAGATGCATGGGCCAAAGATTACAATTAAGATGATGATTATAATAGCTCCTAAAAGAGGTAGAAACCAAGTTACTGAGGGAACGTATCCCTTAATGGTATCCCAGATAGTTTTGGGATTCCAAGAATATAATTCTTTTAGCCATGTTGCTTGCTGTAACAGCTTGTTCTATTTGTAGCACAACCCCCACCCCCCAGACCAATAAGTAATCTAGAGCAAGTCTATTATCTATTACCACATGTGCTGGTAAATCAAGAGACTTCTGAAGCAATTTGAAACCATGTCCTGCTTCCTCAGCAATAATGAAAATAGCTGTTATATTCTGAGCAGTGACAGCATTGTAGGTTACTCCTTCAGCCTGTCCCAGGAGTGACCCTATTGGGGTCACTATTCCGATTGTGACTAGCCCTGATTCTCTTTTTTTCTGTGGAGCTCCAGAGAGTCAGGGGAGGTTGACTTAGGATTGTTAATGAATATTTACATTTGTTTGGAGAATGCTGTTACAAATCCTACAGACCAAGTCCCCACCTTGCCAGCCCACTTAATACACTGGACTGCAATTCCTGACAGGTTTCTTATAAACATTAATATCAAAGACTATAGTCCGTGTGGCCCAAAGTATTCTTGCCCACTATATTGTGGTTGGCAATGGCAAACCCAGCAATTGTTGAAAGTATTGCCCCAGTGCAAATCCTGGGTTATTTGGAAAGGAGAGTTACTGACCCAAGAAGGAGTAGCAATAGTACAGATTGCAAGCAATATAAATGAGTAAAGAGGTTTTTCATATTGAAAAAAGACTATTACTTATCTTTAAGGTTTTTCTTCTTCTTTTAAAATATATTTTATTGATTATGCTATTACAGTTGTCCCATCCCCCCCCTTTATTCCCTTCCACCCTGCACACCCCCTCACATCCGCATTCCCCCCTTTCAGTTCATGTCCATGGGTTGTACATATAAGTTCTTTGGCTTCTCCATTTCCTATACTATTCTTAACCTCCCCCTGTCTATTTTCTACCTACCATTTATGCTACTTATTCTCTGTACCTTTTCCTCGTCTTTCCCCCTCACACTCTCCTGCTGATAATCCTCCATGTGATCTCCATTTCTGTGATTCTGTTCCTGTTCTAGTTGTTTGCTTAGTTTGTTTTTGTTTGTTTTAGGTTCAGTTGTTAACAGCTGTGAGTTTGTTGTCATTTTACTGTCCATAGTTTTGATCTTCTTTTTTTTAGATAAGTCCCTTTAACATTTCATATAATAAGGGCTTGGTGATGAGGAACTTCTTTACCTTGACCTTATCTGGGAAACACTTTATCTGCCCTTCCATTCTAAACGAAACATTTACGGGGTAGAGTAATCTTGGATGTAGGCCCTTGCCTTTTATATGACTTGAAATACTTCTTTCCAACCCCTTCTAGCCTGTAAGTTTTCTTTTGAGAAATCAGCTGATAGTCTTATGGGAACTCCTTTGTAGGTAACTGTCTCCTTTTCTCTGGCTTCTTTTAAGATTCTCTCCTTATCTTTAATCTTGGCTAACGTAATTATGATGTGTCTTGGTGCGTTTCTCCTTGAGAGCAACTTCTTTGGGATTCTGAGCTTCCTGGACTCCCTGAAAGTCTATTTCCTTCACCAGATTAGGGAAGTTCTCCTTCATTATTTGTTCAAATAAGTTTTCAATTTCTTTCTCTTCCTTTTTTCCTTCTGACACCCCTATGATTTGGATGTTGTAATGTTTAAACTTGTCCCAGAGGTTCCTAAGCCTCTCCTCATTTTTTTTAATTCTTGTTTCTTCATTGTGTTCTGGTTGAAAATTTAGTTCTTCCTTGTTCTCCAAACTGTTGATTTGAGTCCTGGTTTCCATTCCTTCACTGTTGGTTCCCTGTGCATTTTCCTTTACTTCACTTTGGGTAGCCTTCATTTGTTCCTTCATTTTGCAACCAAATTCAATCAGTTCTGTCAGCATCCTGATTACCAGTGTTTTGAACTGTGCATCTGATAGGTTGGCTATCTCATTGTCACTTAGTTGTATTTTTTTCCAGAGCTTTGATCTGTTCTTTCATTTGGGCCATTTTTTTTCACTCGGCGTGCCTGCTACATAGTAAGAGCCAGAGCCTTAGGTGTTTACCAGGGCGGGGCAACCCACGTTGCTGCATTGTGATGCTGTATGTGGGGGAGGGGTTTGAGAGGGAGCAGTGCTGTTTGCTCCACTCTCTGACAGTTTTCAGTCACTTCCTCCACAACACACAATCAAACTGGCCCCATCTGGTACTGATTCCCAGGTGGGTTTGTGTACATTCTAGGACCCTGTGGGTCTCTACAGCAAACTCTTCTGTGAGCCTGGGAGTTTCTCTGACCACCCACCCCCCAACAGGTGTTTTCAGTCAGAGGCTTTGAGGCTTTATTTCCCTGTGCTTGAACCCTGGGTTGTGTGGTCTATCTCGCTCCCCAGTTGTTCCTCCTGGTTTATCTGCACGCGAATGTGGAACCGCCCAGTCTGCAAGCCATCACCTCACTGGGTCCGCCACCCGCCACCTTGTCCGCCCTGGTCCTTTAGCTGCTGCCTTGCCTCGAGTCCTCTCTGCCTGACTGCCCATCTCCACCCCTCGTACCAGTCTGGATGAATGTTTCTTCTTTAACTTCTTGGTTGTTAGACTTCCATACAGTTTGATTTTCTGTCAGTTCTGTTGTTTTTTTTTTGTTTGTTTTTAAATTTGTTGTTGTCCTTCTTTTGGTTGTGCGAGGAGGCAGAGTGTGTCTACCTATGTCTCCATCTTGGCTGAAAGTCCCCTAAGGTTTTTCTTCTTGAACAGGAGTTTGAGATCTTGTAAAGGTTCACAGGTATAGGTGGAGTCTGGATTCTTCTGCTGGTCTGGGGGAAGATCTGAGTTAACAGGGGCTGGTTTTACTCTAGAAATATGGACCCAATTAGCTACCCCTAGCAGCTTCACAGCCATAGGGGTACTTAGGGCAACCTGGTAGGGTCCCCTCCATTTAGGGCTAGGTTGATCTGTAGGGAATTCCTCTCTCCAAGTTTTGAGAAGTACCCAGTTCCCTGGAGGTACAGGGTACTGAAATTCTCTTTGGGAGTGGGTAAGACCTTTTTTCTATATTCCTGTAGTTTTTTTGTACCTGTCCTAAGTTTATTATATACTTAACTGCTCGGTGGGTCTCTGTATCAAATATCAGATTTAGAGTAGAGAAAGGTCTACCATATAGCATCTTAAATAAACTGAGTGTAATATCAGCCTTAGGGGAGCCCCTGATTCTTATGAGTGCTATAGATTGTAATTTAACCCCATTTTCAGAAGTTTCCTGATAGAGCTTTACCAATACCCTTTTCAAGGTCTGTTTTGCCTGCTCTACTTTCCCAGAGGACTGAGATCTCCAAGTGGAGTGGAGGTAATATTTGATGCCTAGAGCCTCAGAGATAGATTGAGTAATCTTAAATGTAAAGGATGGCCCATTATCACTTTGTAGGGAGTGTGGGAGACCAAATCAGGGTATTATTTCCATTAGAAGAGCTTTTGCTACTTCTGTGGCCTTCTCTGTCCTTGTTGGAAAAGCCTCAATCTATCCAGTAAAGGTATCTATCAGGAGTAATGAGTATTTATATCCTCTACAGGGAAGCATTTGGGTCCCTTAATAGCTTTGTATAAAGGTTTTGTGATTAGTCCGAAGCCTGAGATCCAATTTCTGCAAAATCTAGCCATTCCTAAGAAAGAGTAGAGTTGTTGTTTGGTAGTGGGTGGTTATCGCTCAGTGATTGCTTTTATTCTTTCTTGTGACAGTTCTGGATCCTGGGGTTAGGATATATCCTAAATAGTTTCCTTTTTTCCTGGTAATTTGGGCCTTTTTCTTAGAGACTTGATATCTCCAGTCCCCAGGGAAGTTCAGGGTTTGGATGATGTTATGATCTGAGGCTTCCTTTGGGGGTCTTCAGACTAGGATATTATCTACATATTGTAAGACGGCTCCCTCTTATAATTGTAATTAACTTATATCTTTTTCTAATGCTCTTGAGAACAAATGAGGGCTATCTCTAAATACTTGTGGTAGTACTACCTAGGTATATTGCTGATGGGTTATGATTTTTGGGGTCTTTTGCCTCAAATGCAAACAAGTATTGGGAATTTGGGTGGACAGGGATGCAAAAGAAAGCATCTTTGAAGTTTAAAACTGTATACCACTGAGTACACTCCAGCACTTGGGTGAGTATGGTGTAAGCATTGGCTACAAGAGGATGTAGGGGGATGATAGCCTCATTGGCTAGTCTTAAATCCTGGACCAGTCTGTACTCCTCTGTTGATTTAAGAACGCGGAGGATCTGAGTGGAATCCTCAGTGGGAAGGAAGAATGGAAGGGGGATTGACAGGGTCCTAACAGCCTGTGTGTTACAAATTTCTTTATAATGGGCTACAGACCCTCTTGGGCCCCCTGTTTGATAGGATACGGTTTCCTATGGGGATAGGCTGCCCCAGGTTTTAAGCAAATTTGAACTGGTTGGGCAGTTTTAGTTTTTCCAGGAACTCCAAAGTCCCAAACTAGGGGACCTACTTTTTGTAAAATTTATTCTGGGACGCTATTTTCTAGTTTACTTTCATTGGCTAACATAATTTTAAAGATCTTAACTGGAGTCTCATGAAACTTCAAACTGGCCCCTAATCTGGCCAAGAGATCTTAACCTAGCAATGATATAGGGCACTGTGGAATAATTAGGAAAGAATGCTTAAAAATTTGGCTTTCAAATTGACTGGAAACAGAGGGTATATCAAAACAAGTTTGAGATTTCCCTTCAACCCCCATAATATTAGTGCAATCATAGGAGAGAGGTACAGTGTAAGAACTGAGGGCAGAGTAAGTGGCTTCAGTATCAACAAGAAAATTAATTTTCTTACCTGCCACATCAAGGGTTACCTGGGGTTCCTCAGTAGAGATTGAGGTGTTGATGTAGGCTGGGGCCAATCTGCTCCCCAGACACCCTCAGTTCATAAGTGCTCCCATAGCCTTAGGTGATGACATCTTTTCACTCTGGGAATGGGGATAGTCTAACTTCCAGGGCCAGGGACCAGGGACCAGGGTTTGCACCTTTGCATGTGGGGCATGGCCCTGGGGGTGGCCTGGTGCAATCCCTTGCCCAGTGTCTAGGGTGTCTGCACTTAAAGCATGTTTGCTCTTTTTGCCCTTGACATTTTCGTGGCTTTCCCAGGTTACCTGGAGGTGGCTGGACATTGCCAAGGGCACTGTTAATAGCTAATGCTATTAGTTTGGCCTGCTTTTCCTCCTTTTTTTTCTCATGTTGGCTCTGCTCTTTCTTTCCTTCTAAGTCTTAAAGACTGAGAAGGCAGTATCTATCAGCTGTGCCATAGGAGTTTGGGCTCCCATTTGTAATTTCTGAAGCTTTCTACAAACATCAGGGACTAACTGGCTGATAAAGTGTTGTCCCATTAACACTTGAGTATGCTGGCCAGAAGAAAACAAACTATAGTTGCCATGGACTAATTGTCCCCTTTTTCCTGGTATCTAACTGAAAGGCTTTGGTTAAATTAGATGTGGCCTGCCTCTTTAAGAGTCTGAATAAGTTGGCCTCCTACGAGGAGTTGTAGGGAAAGGGCTGCAACAGTCATTTGAAGTATTTCCCAAAAAGCATGGAGACCAAAGAAAAACTGCTCAATCCAGACAAACTGTTCCTGAGTACGAGGACAAAACCCTCCAGTTATGTGGGCCAGGGTCTCTCATGTTCCAAGGATCTACAGGAGTAAAACGTAAGAGATGTTTAAAGGGGAGAGGTATGCCCTTCTCTGTAAAGTACTAGAGAGGAAATTGATTAACTCCAACTAGATTCCTCGGCTCTTTAAGAACACAAAGGGAACAAGAATATACTAAGTTTTTTACAAACCTAACCTGGGATGGGAAGGCCCCCATCAGATTTTGAGGAGATATAGGTAATAGGTACCCTGTTCCCACATGGAATGAACATTAAAGCCTGTGCAATGGCTTGAGTGGTGTGACTATGGAGAGCCCTAAGGAGAACAAAGGATCAGGAGGTGCCCGTTAATGTCCTCCTGTGATGGCACAAACAATGGTGATATAGGCAGGAAAGGGGAGGCAATGCCTCACCTGCTCTAAAGTAGTACCAGTTGAAAGGGTATACCAGTGTTAAACACAGGTACACCAACCTGTGTTCCCTTTGTCAGGAATCCTTCCTGCCTTAGGACAGCAGTGGGAGAGAGAAGCATTGAAAATTTTGAGTTCTAGTATATCTGAAATTTATTAAAGCAGACTATTATAACCACTTAAAATATGAAAGACATTTTATAGCTAATAAAAGCCTCCATAAGTTACGAACTGTCCTGTATTGTGCTTTGAATAATGATAGAGCACAAAAGATTTTCACAAAAGCCATAAACTATAGCACATAATCCCAGAACCACTTAATAAATTATGGTGACCCTCATACTAAACATCCAATATTTATTCTTCCATTATCCCATTGAGTAATGGAAATATGATTTCAGAGACCTCTGGTCAAGATAAAGGCATAGGTAAACCTGGTTCGACTCCTCACACAACCACAGCAAAAATTACAATTAGACTACAAAACAGATATCATCCAGAATCATCACAAAATCAAGATGTATGGAAATCCAACAACCAAGGAATTAAAGAAGTCACATTCATCCAGACAGGTAGGAGGGGCATAGATGTGAAAAGGCATGGATAGGTGCAGAGAGGTGCTGAGGTGTGGAATAGGTGGTCCCACACCCATGTGTGGTAGATAAAAATTCGGGGGGATACTGTGGGAGTGAGAGATCCCAGCCCCTCACCAGACCACCCACCCACCCAGTCCAGTGCCTGGAAAATAGGTCCCCATAACTTCTGGCTATAAAAACAACTGGGGGTTGGGCTGGAGGAAGAAACTGTGGGATTCTAAGGAGTCTCCTCTAAAAGGGCCTGCAATGGACTTAGGACTTATGCAGATTCACTACCTCTGGGCTTCAGCACCAGAGCAACAGCTGGAAGGTCATCAGTGACATACGGGGAGAAATTAAAGTGGCATCAGGGCAAGTGCCAGGATGCAGCTTCCAACTGGACAAAACTCTAGAGTCTAGGCAGCAGCAGTGTCCCCTCTCTGGGCCCTTCCCCTCACAGAGCCACAGAGCAGTGAAAAGAGTTGCCCCCTTGGCAATCACCTAAGGCTCTGCCTCATCAATTTACTGGTGCTCTTTTCTACATAGAGCAAGCTAGTAAGACAGGAAGTCAAAGCAGCTCCACCTAATACATAGTAACAAACACAGGGAGGCTGCCAAACTGAGGAGACCAAGAAATATGGCCCAAATAAAAGAACAGAACAAAACTCCAGAAAAAGAACTAAATGAAATGGACATAAGCAAGCTATCAGATGCAGAGTTCAAAACACTGATTATAAGGATGCTCAAAGAACTCATTGGGTACTTCAATGACATAAAAAAGACCCAGGCAGAAATGAAGGTTACACTAAGTGAAATAAAGAAAAATTTACAGGGAACCAGCAGTGGAAGGGATGAAGCCAAAATCAAATCAATGATTTGGAACAAAAGGAAGAAAAAAACAACCAATCAGAACAGCAAGAAGAAAAAGAATCCAGAAAATGAGACTAGGCTAAGGAGCTTCTGAGACATCTTCAAACATACCAACATCCGAATCATAGGGGTGCTGGAAGGGGAAGGAAAGAGGAAGAAAGTGAAAACTTATTTGAAAAAAGTAATGAAAGAAAACTTCCCTAATTTGGTGAAAGAAATAGGCATATAAGTCGAGGAAGCACACAGAGTTCTAAACATGATGGACCCAAAAAAGACCACACCAAGACACATCATAATTAAAATGCCACAGGTAAAAGATAAAGAATATTTTTTAAAGTATTTTTTATTGATTATGCTATTAGAGTTTTTCCAATTTTTTCCCCTTTATCCCCCCTCCACCCTGCCCCCTCAACCCTCCAGCATTCCCCCCTATGCTTAGTTCATGTCCATGGGTTGTATATATAAGTTCTTTGAGTCCTCTGTTTCCTATACATTTTTATCTCTCCCCATCTATTTTATGCCTACTAATTATGCTTCTTCTTCCCTGTGCCTTTCCCCCTGTATTCCTCCCTTCTCCCTCCCCCCTGAAATCCTTCCATGTGATGTCCATTTCTCTGATTCTGTCCCTGTTCTGGCTGTTTGCTTAGCTTTTGTTTTCACTGGTTTTTCTTTTCTTTTAGGTTCATTTGTTGATAGTTGTGAGTTTGTTGTCATTTTACTGTTCATATTTTTGATCTTCTTTTTCTTAGATAAGTCCCTTTAACATTTCATGTAATAAGGGCTTGGTGATGATGAACTCCTTGAACTTGACCTTATCTGGGAAGCACTTTATCTGCCCTTCCATTCTAAATGAAAGCTTTGCTGGATAGAGTCATCTTGGATGTAGGTCCTTGCCTTTCATGACTTGGAATACTTCTTTTCAGCCCCTTCTAGCCTGCAAGGTTTCTTTTGAGAAATCAGCTGATACTATAGTGGGCACCCTTTTGTAGGTAACTGTCTCCTTCCCCCTTGCTACTTTTAGAATTCTCTCTTTCTCTTTCATCTTGAGTAACTTAAGGACAATGTGCCTTGGTGTGTTCCTCTTTGGGTCCAACTTCTTTGGGACTCTCTGGGCTTCCTGGACTTCCTGGAAGTCTATTTCCTTTGCCAGATTGGGGAAGTTCTCCTTCATTATTTGTTCAGATAAGTTTTCAATGTTTTGCTGTTGTTCTTCTCCTTCCGGCACCTCTATAATTTGGATATTGGAATGTTTCAAGTTGTCCCAGAGGTTCCTATGTCTCTCTTCATTTTTTTTGGACTCTTGTTTCTTCATTTTCTTCTGGATGGATGTTTATTTCTTTCTTTTGTTCCAAATCATTGCTTTGAGTCCTGGTTTCCTTCCTGTCACTGTTGGTTCCCTGAATATTTTGCTTTATTTCACTTTGGGTATCCTTCATTTGTTTTTTCAGTTTTTGACCCAGCTCAATCAGATCTGTGAGCATTTTGATTACCAGGGCTTTAAATTCTCCATCAGATATCACTTAGTTCTGAGGTTATGCTCTGTTCTTTCATTTGGGCCATATTTCTTTGTCTTGGCACAGCTAGCTGATGGGTTGTAAGGGGGTGAGGCCTTAGGTATCTCCCCAGGCAGGGCAACCCTCCTTGCTGTGCTTTGGTGCTCCTTGTGGGGGAGAGGCCAGAGAGGGAACAGTGCTGCTTGTCTGCTTGTCTCTAGTGCACTTTTCTTTCTTTCTTTTTTTTTTAAAATATTTTATTTATTTATCCTTAGAGGGGAAGGGAGGGAGAAAGAGAGGGAGGAAAACATCGATGTGTGGTTCCCTCTCACACACCCCCTACTGGGGACTTAACCTGCAATCCAGGCACGTGCCCTGACTGGGAATCAAGCCAGTGACCCTTTGGTTCACAGGCCGGCATTCAATCCACCAAGCCACACCAGCCAGGGCTCTAGCGTACTTTCCAACTGCACTTTTCAACTCTCTTGTGAGGCTGGGAGTATCTTGCACCAGGGAAACCCCAGCTGTAGCCCACAGCCACCTCTGAGTTCCCTTAAGTCAGCCCTTGCCATGCAGCCCAAAGAGCTTGGCAGCCAGCCCTGCCCTCAAGGCTGCCTGGTCATTCCTGTGGTTTTTCTGAGTCACCAGGCATGGTCTGCCGCCTTATCGGTCTGGTGGTTCTGGTTGATTTTTTTCTTTAATTCCTCAGTTGTCAGAGTTCCATGCAGTTTGATTTTCTGGTGCTTTTGGTTGTTTATTGATTTTAGATTGGTTGTTAGCCTCCTTTAGGTTGTGCAAGGAAGTTAAGGGTTTCTATCTATGCCTCCATCTTGGTCGGAACTCAAAGATAAAGAGAATCTTAAAAGAAGCAAGAGAAAAGCAGAGAGTTACCTACAAAGGAGTTCCCATAGGACTGTCAGCTGATTTTTCAAAAGAAACTTTGCAGGCTGGAAGAGACTGGCAAGCAATATTCAAAGTGATGAAAAGCAAGGACATACAACCAAGATTATTCTACCCAGCAAAGCTATCATTTGCTTTAGTCCTTCCCAGAGAAGGTAAAGCTAAAGGAGTTCATCATCACCAAGCCATTTATATGAAATGTTAAAGGGACTTATTTAAGAAAAAGATCAAAACTATGAACATGAAAATGACAATAAATTCACAACTGTCAACAATTTAATCTAAAAAACAAACTAAGCAAACGAGCAGAACAGAAACAGAATCATAGATATGGAAATCATTTGGAGGGTTATCAGTTGTGAGGGGGGTGGGGGAGAATGGGGGAAAAGGTGCAAAGATTAAGAAGTAAAAATTGGCAGGTACAAAATAGGCAGGGGGATGTTAAGGAAATGTGTA
>VMDR010020470.1:0-17541 GCA_007922815.1 Macrotus californicus
AAATGGTATAGGAAACAGAGGACTCAAAGAACTTATATGTATAACCCATGGACATAAACTAAGGGGGGGAAGTTGGAGGGTTGGGGGAGCAGGGCAGAGGGGGGATAACGGGGTAAAATTGGGAAAACTTTAATAGCATAGTCAGTAAAATATTTTTTTAAAAGAAGTAATAATTATAATATATGTTGAAACCAAAATGTTGTTGTTGTTTTCAGAGGGGTCAAAGACAGCCAAATTTTAATGATTAACACACATCAATCTCAGATGTGACCTTAAAGCAGCAGGGTTAAATTTCTAAAAGAGGAAGTGAGTGATCTACTGTGAAGGTTTTTTAATTGCCAAGATTCCACTCCAACTAGAATGAGTATATAGAGATTTATATATATCACTAGTTTCTCAAGTGATTCATAGCTAGAAAGTACAGTCAGATTTATATTGCTGAGTCTTAAAATTGGAAAGAGATCAGGAAATCTCTCTCTTCCTCCATCCCAAGCCTAGTTTTTTCTGCTCCTTCACATCCATGACCAAAGCATAGCCAAACCTCCCAACTCCAGCAAATTTATTAATTCATTTGCATTTCTGTGTCCCAATTACAAATCCCCATTAGAGAGAATCTAAACTGGATGGTTCTGATACCCATCCCTCCTTTGCTTACTAGCTGAGATCAGTGAGGAACAGGGACTTGTAATACCCATAACTTCAGTAACCCATCCTCTGTTCAGAAATGGGGTGTTCCAGAGAAGTGAGGTAATTTGAAACAATTTGTTATCCCCTAGGGATAAGAACGATTAACAGCTATTCCTAAATAGGTTTTTATGCATATACATGTGCTATGCTATTCATAAATGGGATCACTTACTACGTATTATTTAGCAACTTGCTTTTTATTTTAAGCTCTACAGTGTGTCTTGCATATACTCCCATCAGAAATTCAATCTCATTTATCTTTGGATGCTTTTGGCATATAATAGACACAGTTATTATTTGTTAGAAATAAATGAGGTAGCTATAAATAACTGTTAGGAGATAAACTGAGGCATGTTAAAATTTTAAAGAGCTGATTTGAGGAAAAATGGATTCAAATGAGGCAGCACCAAACAGGGAATGGTTTGGAGCACTCTGCAGACAGGAGTCAGTGGAAAGACATATAGAGAAAGTACACAAGGAAAAAAAAGGAAATTATTTGATTGGCTACAGCTTAAAGCCTAGTGAGCTGTTTGTAACTGGTTGTCCTTAGGCTTTGACAGCATAACTTTGAGGCATTTACAGCTTTGGGTTTTGGTTTGCTTGCAGCCAAGACGTTAGAGCCACTGCGGTGTAATGATCTCTCGGTTAAGGGAACCTACGTTTCCTTATTTCTCTGGCTAATATGGAAATTTCTAAAGATTCTTACAGGGCAATTTCCAACAGATTGAACAGAGAGTATTACAATAGCTTGTATGTGCAATAATTGAGACATCCCAAGGCTGAATATATAATGTTGGAATGAATACACAGCTTTAAAAAAGCAAAACAAATGAATTTACCGATTGTTATATAATTAAATAAACCCAAATGAAATATTTAAATTATTATCCTTCAAAAGCATACATATGTCCAAATGCTATTCCCATTACCTATTGTCTCTGGCCAAATACATAAAGAGTGTTTTCTTGTGCTGAATATCATACTCGCTCCTAAAAACATTTTCTCCTTCAGCATCACCCTTGACCCCTCACCCCACAGCACCCGTTTAGCTCACAAAGGTAGAAAGTGTGATGAAGGCAAACTTCACTAACACAGCACCCGACACAAAGTGAGCATTCCGAAGAAGCCTGACTGGACATACAAATGAAGGAATATGTAATAAATGAGTGAACACATCTTGACAGTTCTTCAGGAATCTTTGTCTGTAAATACACCCTTTCATTCTGCCGCAAGATGAAGAAAACAAATGTTTGGAAACGAACATGATAAAAGGTATAGCCATGGGCATTAAAATTCAATCACCATTACCCTTGTCAGTGTTCAGTTCGTCAGAGTGAGCTTTGAAGCCAAAGAGTTTTTACTGTGGAAGTTGTGAAAGTAGAAGAATAAAAACCTTTACTACTATTATTCCCACATCTAAAATTCTGTTTCTACAACTTGCAGCCGCGATTTCTCTTGCTTACCCTTTAACCAGTCTCCTTTAGAAACGCTTGGTGGTGTTCTCAGCCATTCTGTGAGTGCTGGCCCCAGCTGTGACACAATGAACTCGTCAGAGGGTCTCCACACAGGAGCAAGTGAAGTGCTTCAGGAGGCTCATTTGTGCTCAAGGCTAAGCAACCACTTAGTCCATTATAATGGAAAGAGGGATTTAAAGGCAACTTCATACTGCTGGAAACAGGTGCCCAAGAGTGTGACTGACTGCCTTACAATTTTGAGAAGGCAAGAAATTCAAATTAACCCCATGAAGCCATCTGCTCAAAACCACCAATCTGACAAGCAAAGCAGTGAGTACTTTCTATTCAACTCTAGACTGCTCGATTCTCCACATTCTTGCCACTTTGAGCGATTTCCCTTTACTCCTTGAAAGTCGAGTGGAAGTAAATCATGCAGTTTTAGTCATTCTAAATGAAAAGCCACTGGAAAGAAAAACAGTAATAAAAGAGAAGTGGGAAATACTGCAGTTTATTGGAAATAAAACTTTTCCCAAAATTTAGAATTTATATCCCAAGACAGTTAAGTATACATTACAAGGAGAGGATTCTCTTTAAATAATTTAGTGCAGCCCATGTTTATTCACAAAAATTCTAACTAGCCTAACAAATTATAAAATAGACATTTTGTTTGCTGAACTGTACAATTCTGCCTCAATTATAGGGACACAGGTCAGGTGGACATTGTTTTTATAGCTCCTAAATTCTCCCCTGTGCCGGACACAGCGGAAGGTGATTTGTAAACTGTCCGTTAAAATTGTATGCTACCCAATGCTTACTGCTGCTGGATTTTATTTCAAACAATAGTCAGTTCAACAACATAAATCCTGCTGGTAGATCCAAATGCTATATTAACTCAGTGTCCCAAATACCGCACCCCTCTTTTTCTTTCCTCTTCTTACCCCCATTTCTAGTGCCACAATGTGAGACAGAGGGAAGGAGAGAAGAAAAGGGGAGTGGGAGAGGCAGACAGAAAGCTCCTGCCCTTCTAGAAGACCACGCCCTGTTCCAGCGAAGACAAACACACTGTTGATTGACTTGCCTCTTCCAATAAGCATTGTTGTGACAAGAGAAATTGCCTAAAGCATCGACAAACTACAAATGACTAACTCAGTCAACTTTGGGACTGAATCGTAGCAGACTTTTTCATTCCTCACCATTAAATCCACTCATCCTGCCTGCAGGTGTTGACATTGTACTCAAGAGAATGAGGCGGAGTGCACTAGCACTCTCAGTCATAGCTGGGATAACGACCTAATGAAAAGCAAAAATAAGAAAAAAGTAAATTGCTGCCACCGAAGAGAGATTTGAATATATTCCATTTCTTGTTTTTCACATATTTCTGTGGCAGGCATGAGAAGTTCATCTTTCCAAAGAGCTGACTCTTGGGTTTAGATAGTGAAAGAAAGAATCCTAGCTGTTAGAGCAGGGGTTAAAATGTGCAAATGCCTGCAGCAATTCACTTTTTTTTTACTAAGCTGTCAAAACATTTAAATTGTGCCTCTGCCATTTCTCCCTCCTCTACTCTTTCCCTAGCAGGGCTCCCAGCTCTGAGTCTTTGTCACAGGAAAAGGCAGTCTGATCAACGAACTGTATGTACTCTCTAAAAGGACCTTCAACCTATTGTGCAGCTCGTCGTGTTTAATTTTTATGTCATTTTAGCATCATCCTTATGCAATTCTTTTCAGTTTGACTTAATGGAAACGCCTATATTTTAGGTCAGTTAACAACTCAACAAGAGACATTACCTTTGGTTAGTGAGTGTACTTAACAAAAATCCAGCCCAGGCTGGTGTGGCTCAGTTGGTTGGAGCATCATCCTGTAGACTCAGAGGTCACGGGGTCAATTGCCTACCAGGACACATACCCAGGTTGCAGGTTTGATCCCCACTTGGGGCACGTATGCAGGAAGGCAGCCAATCGATGTTTCTCTCTCACACTGATGTTTCTCTCTCTCTCTTCTCTCCACACCGTCCCCTTTTCTCTCTCTCTAAAAGTAATTTAAAAATGTCTTCGGGTGAGAGTGAAGATAAAAAAAAACATTTTTTTTTAATCCAAATAACTAGAAACCCCCATGGTGCCTGGTCAGTGAGGAAAATAAACAGTTTGCAGAGTCACTTTATAATAACTTCTACTGATAAGAATATAAAATAAACTATAACAGCGAGACGTCAATAAACATGTTGCTGAAATTCTGAAATATGTACGAGAACAAAGTGTAATGCAGAGAGTGCTGAGCCTCCAACATCACCCTAATATTGCAAATAATTAAATAAATACTACCAAAATAGGGTACAGTACATAAATAGCATATTATATAAAAATTACTAAGACATTGTAAACTGTTTATTATTAAACACCTGCCAAGAACCAGGCTTGATACCTCTTATTATTACGTCTGCCCCTCACACATCAGGCTTTCCTCAAAGGCCTGCACTTGCTAAGTCACGAACACCACAGGGAGAGACATAAGCTTTGCCTCTCCATAGTTCATAGTCAAGTGAGGAAAAATGATGAGTACACAATTGGGAAATGAGATTCAGTGAATGTTGCCCATTTACAAAAGCATCTGAGAAAGGACACCCAGCTATAATTGAGAGAGTTTGTAAAAAGCCGGGGGATGGGGAGTGGGGAGCACTAAGTATTGAAGAATAAGAGTTAGCCAGCAGACAAAATGTTGGGGGCGCAGCAAGAGAAGGAGGGCTGTTTCCCAGGTCAGGAAAGCCGCTTTACACAGGCAGAGCATTACGAGAGAGCAATGATGTTTGGGGGACTGCAAGTGACCGTCACTGAAGCTCCAGGGGGAAGACGAAAGGAGAAGGCACTAAGGCAAGGTTGGAACGCCATGCTGAAGAGAGCGGGCTTACACCTGGAGGCAGAGGGGAAACAATAAGATTTTTAAACAGCCTAGCTAAGTAACTGTATCTTTAATACTGAAATAAAGATATTTATAGATATCCTTTATTGAATGGTATTGCATACCATTTATTTTATGTACTACATTCTTATTTAATTCTCTTTGCCTTGCTACAAGTTAAGTATTGATATCCTTATTTTACAGATGACTGATGCTCAAAAACTTCAAGAAACTTGCTCAAGTTCATCTAGCAGCTAAAAGTTCAGGCTGTTTCACAACATTCTCACCTTCCCACCCCATCTCTCATAGTGGCTGTGGTTATGTTGCTAAAAGCAGGTGTTTTGGAGGCCAGCTGATGGGCTTAAATTCCCTGCCACTTCATTTGCTGTGTGACTCTACACGTTGTGCCTCATTTCATCACCCAGAAAACGGGAATAATAAAATCGAGCCAAAGCTAAGTGAAGAAAAATGAGGTGCTGCACATAAAGCAGTTAGCGCAACACCCAGTCCATAATTTAACACTAATTATTAGTTGTGTGATACCAGGCCAGACCTTATACTGGAGCACACGTTATTCATGCACTTACTTAATCTTTATAAAAACCAGACAAGGTGGGTATCATTATCTTCATTTTAAAATATGCTGAAACTTAGAGAAATTAAGTGACTAGCAGAAAGACATATACTTAAACGGCAGGGCTGGCTCTGATCCAAAGCCCACACTCCTCCTTATATGGCAGAATGTGGCAGAATACAGTGCGCCAGAGACGCTCTCTGGGGCGCTATGAGGGGTAAATTAAAAACTTTTTAAAGATAAGACAAGAGCCAGGAGACAATATTGAAGAGTCTTTGTAGAAACCTAAGAGAGGGGTGTGAAGAGTCTGAAATAAATAAGTGGTTATGTGAAGACGGCAGTTAAGAGAAACAGACAAGGTTGAGTGAGTAAGACCGGGTGGCAGACTAGGTGCTGGGAAGTACGGGAGAGCGCTCAGGAGGGCTTTCTGGTTCTCGGCTTAGTCAAGGGCAGATGAAAGCCCCGAGATAAGGAACAGAATGAAAAAATCAAAATGACAAATGTCTTGGATAATTTTTATTGCCTGAATAAACAAATAAATGATCATTTCAATATGGGACATAGTAAGTTCAAGGGCTTTGTTCAACATCTAAAAGAGATATTCAGTAGTCTAGGAAATTTTGCTTCACACCTTTGCAGAGAAGTCTGTGCTACAGAAAAAGAAAATACACAGAGGTCGCTGAAGTCACACATATATGAATGGCATGGCTCTAGAAACGAGGATGAAATTAGACGTGGGGAAAAATCTCTTTCCATTAGTTTCCAGTTAACATGTGAAGGAACTTCACTGGAATAGTGTTCTGGGCCTGCTTCTCCACCCATCACACCCCCATGCTGAGCTGCAGGGAGGGAACAGTGTGTGACAGCTTCCT
The DNA here is from genome assembly GCA_007922815.1 of Macrotus californicus. Lineage (NCBI taxonomy): Eukaryota > Metazoa > Chordata > Mammalia > Chiroptera > Phyllostomidae > Macrotus > Macrotus californicus. The sequence continues at coordinate 6,480 of VMDR010020470.1, forward strand.
CTCTTTCTGACTGGCAGTCTCTCTGCAGAGCGTTAGCTACCCCTCTTCCACGAAGTCTCAGGCTGTGACCAGGAGAGGAAGTTTAATTCGATGGCTAAGTATTTGATAGCCTGTTGTAAATACCCACTCAAAGCCACATTTTATAACTAGTTTGTATCAGTGATGAAGTCAGGTCTTCATCTCTATGTATGCGCTTTGTTCCTCACTTCGTGTTAAACTCAGGAGAGAAAGAAAGTGAGACGGGACAGTAAGGAGCTAGGAAAATTCCTGGGCAAGTGGAATGAGGAAACTGAGACAGGAAAATTAAACAGGCCAAATAGTCTGAGCAATTTACAGCTAGCTGGTGAATTGCAAGGCCTTATCTCCCCAAACCAAGGACACTTGAGAGCAAATGGTTTATTTACCTCATCTCCCTAACCAGAGAATACATAGTTTAAATCTCCCTGGTCTGGGAAAGTAGAGAATAGAAACTCAATTAATGTCCTCTGTGCCAGCTAAACCCAAGGACGGGGAAGTCAGGGGAACAAATAACAAAAACCCCATTAAAAGCCAAACAAACCCAAAATAAAAGTAAAACAGTATAGTCGACAAAAGAATATTCCCAAACCCCCATATGTGCTCATTTTCATCCATCAGCATATTAAAAATGCAGCTGGAAAGCTGATGAAGAGTCTGCTGAAATCTTCCCCTAAGATTCTCACCCACAGAAAAAAGATAAAAGCCCTCAGGACAAAGACAGTGCGGCTCGCTGCGGGCTCGCTGTAGAGCTCACCTGCGCCCCTTCCCAGGCATGAACCTTTTATTTCCTCCTAAAAGCTAAGGGTCCCCAGGAGACTTGCAGCCGGTGGAGCAGTGGCAGTGGAAGCTCGACCTGGGCTTACTCCCTGATCCTGTCTCCAGGGCCCGCTTTTCTCTGACTTCCCAGGTGAGCTAAAGGCAGCCCCACCTTGGCTCACTCCTTTCCTATAACTTTTTTAGGGAGTCGAGCAGAGCACCACCTGGGCTCTCTCCTGTTACTTCTTCTACCCTAAGCCCTCCCATTGTTTCACTGTCCCCAGCCTCAGTAAATGTAGTCTCAAAATCACTTGGACTCATGTTGTGAAATCTTTCCTCTGTGAAGTAAAGAACCCACACAGCACAGGCTGGCCTGAGGCCCACCCACTCCAGGCCAGTGCCTATCTGGTAACAAAAGGAATACCATTAATGGACTCTCCAAAGCCCATACAGCTTTCACCCTGGCTGGTGTGGCTCAGTGGATTGAGCGCCAGCCTGTGAACTAAAGTGTTGCCAGTTCAATTCCCAGTCAGGGCAAATGCCTGGGTTGTGGGCCAAGTCCCTGGTGGGGGTTGCACAAGAGGCAACCACACATTGATGTTTCTCTCCCTCTCTTTCTTTCTCCCTTCTCCTCTCTCTAAAAATAAATCTAAAAAATAAAAATAAAACCCATACAGCTGGAAAACCCAATATTAAAGCAGCAAGAAGGAAAGGAGTCCATGAGGAAGTCAGAGAATGTTCAGTAAAAAGTGTAAGAAGAAACCCAGAAAAGAAAACTGTTATCAAAATCAAAGGAGAAAGAATCTTGGAATGGCCAATCGTGTTACATGCTGTCAAAGGTCAGAGAGTTTAAGTCCAAAAACTAGTCCCCTAGACGTGGGAGCGGAGAGCGGCTTTAAGGAAACAGCAGGGACACAACAGCAGAGGACAGAGAGTATGCTGGACAGACTGCACTGGTGGCCCGATGCTTTATGCCTCCCTGTATCCAAGCCTGGCCTGATCATGTGACTTGCTCTGGCCATTAGAACATTAGGACATACGATGCAAGCAGAGGCTTGAAAAAGTACTTTCGTGTTTCAGCTTTTCCTCTTGGACCCTCCCCACCGACATAGGAACATTCACAGGTTAGCAGGCTAGAAGCATGTGAAAGACTTTTTGTGGAGTCAAGTTGAACTGCTCCAGCTAAGGCCACCCTAGACCACCAAGCACCTAAGAATGTTCTAAAAATTTAAGTCAATTAAAAATCAAATGAACAAACATAAAGATAAGAGAGGCGGAGGAGTTTGGGGTGATGTAAAGTCCAAGCCTTGATTTTTAAGGTAGATTGCAAAACAGTCTAACACACAGATAATAATATCCTCATTTTACTGAGAGGAACTTAGGACCCAGAGGCTCAAGATCTGGGGCTACCTAAAGAAGACAAGGCTCAGATATGGGGAGAATGAGCCAAGTTCTTCCCTTGGCTCCACTTACTGTCTTAATTCGGTCCCTTGAAAGATGATCTCACCGAAAGAAAAGCAGCCCCCTCACACCCTTCCCCCCCCTCCTCCTATCTCTAAAATGATGCTCTGCTCAGCTCATTGTCTCATTAAAGCTCCAGCATGTACAAATCAGTAATATTGGTCACATACATTGTCCTCGTATTCCCTTGACACAGCTGATGAGAAAGATTCTATTGTAAGATGTCTGCTCTTAGCATAGTTTTCCACAACAGTGAGGAAAATGATACCTTTTCATCAATGTCTAGTTTCAACTTTAATAACTGTGATTCCTGGTTTTCTCAAGCTCCTTACACAGTTTTATGAATTGGGTAATATCCCCTAACCCAGTCTCCCCATCCAGATAATGGGAGGGTAATACCAGATCTAGATTACTGGACTGAGTTGAAATAATATCTAAGGCTGAAACTTGGGCAATGTTTTAAAATAGTTTTGTGGTAGGGGTTTTCTAATCAGCCACACTCCTTTCCTCTATTAGTTTTCCCTTTCCCAGTAACTTCTGCCATTAACTGAGTTTCTGACTCTGCCAGATTTATTTTTACTACACAATGGCTCTTCGTGGAAGTTAGGGGCGGTCCCAGGAAAAGCTGTGGACGAAGATTATCTTTAGGGCTTACCCTTCCCCCTCCCCAAATGCCTCTCTTCCTCTGTCCCCAACCTGTTATCTTCTCTGCCGCCTAGAAAACCAGCAAATGGTAAAAATGGTATTAAATCCTTCCCTTCCCTGTGGTGTTTTAGATCTTCCCATCAGGAGAAGACTTCTCCACCCTTTGAACTGAGTTTCACCACATGACCTGCCAAGCAAGACTTTATAGCAAACATGATGTATGGCAGAGGCTTGAAAAGTACTTGTGCTTGAAAACTGAAACCGGCACCATGGAGGCCTGTTGTGACCTGTTAGAGGACACAAGGCCTGCAGAGGAGAGTCCAAGGCACCCTGTCCAGCCGCCAGCCAACTACAAGACTTGTAAGGGAGGGCTTCTGGGATCGGCCAGCCCCAGCTGACCCATCAACTTATCCAGAAGCAGGAAGTGACCACAGATGCATGAGTAAGCCTCGCAAAGACCAGCAGGAAAACCACAAAGCTGATCCCATACCGTAATCACAAGCTAAAAAATGACTTGTTTTAAAGCACTAAGAATTGGGGTAGTTGTTCACATAATAGCAATGGATAAGATAGACTCCAATACCTCCAAGTAGGCGCTGCCCTCACCCTGCCTCCTGGTTACCTGTCTTTATTCCCCTGGCAGCTTCCAGCTAAACAACGGCTGATTTTTTTCTCCACCATCAAACTCATTTGTTTCATATGTTTTAGGACCTCAAAATCCTTGACTATGTTGATAAACTAATAAGAATTAATTTATGAATCTGAAACAATTCTAATTAATGTAACTACTAAATTAATCAAGAACATAATAAATAAGATATCACAGAGTCCCCCAAAAGGGTCCAAAAATAAACCTTCTCACTTCTTCCATCATTCTCTTGGGCCACATTCTGGCTGATGTCACGAAGGCAAGGATTACTTCTTCCCAAACAGCAACTTGAGCGTTCATGGGCTTATCCTTTTTTCCCCTCCCAAGGAAAAAAATTTAACTATCCTTATGTCCACTAGTGATAAAGTTTGTTCAATTGTACCTAAATTAAGAAAGCATTGGTCCAATTCCTTATCTCCACTTCCGCTAGTCAAATTTGAATGTTTCCAAATGAGTTAACTAAGCTTTCTCCACAAAAGTCAACATCTGAGTACTTTCTGACTCACTCCCTGAACTCCTTTTTTCCTGTCCCTCTATCAATAGTTACCCCCACCACTGCTTAACAAAACCCTCCAAATAACAAGCTAAGTGTGGTTTGTATACTCCCAATGTATTAGCAAGTCACAAAACATTCATTTAACCCACAAAACTTGCCTCCTGGCTATTCTAGCCCTGTTCTTTACTAACTACATTTATGCAATAAATAGCATTATCTGTCCTTTCTTAACATTTTACTCACTCATGCAGGAAACAGTAATTGAGTTGCTAGTCTCATGATTCCATGAGTAAGAACTTCTGCAACAATAACACCCGTGACCTTTCTCCCTACCTCCCCCCTTATTCCTCCCAGGCCAAAAAAAAAAAACCCACAAACAAGGAAGTATATTAAGGTGGACATTGGAAGAAAGAACTGAATGACCTTAGCAGAGGTGGTTCTGAGCCTCAGTTGTTCGTATTTGCCAGGGTAGCGAGGGCTCATCCCACCGACGACCATGCGGTGAGCGTAGTGGGTCGGTTCTAACCTTACAAGGAGCATCCTACTATTTGGAAGAGTAAGTTCAGTTAATTAGAGACTGTTAGAAGCCCATCGTAGTGGCATATCTATTCAATGTACTCTAATTCAATTTTTATTATTTAAAGAAGAAAAATCCTCCTGCTTTGATCTCCACAGGCACCTGCACAAAGACATGTCGCTGATCACAAGCAGGGACTAAAATCCGCCCAGCTTCCCACACCTCGCCAGCACCTTTCTTCTCATTTATCCACCCGGAGGCAGTCCCTCTTACAATGATCTTCCAGGTGTGGGTGTTCTATTCTAATCAACGTGCCTGAAGGAAGAAAAAGCAGGTGCTTTTTTCTACCCTGAACAAAGGCAACTTATGTGCTTGATTCCCAGTGGTCTGACTCCTTTGTCTGTCTCTTAGTTGGTTCCTACCTAAAGAAGGAAAGCAAGAAGTGTTATTTAGTTCCTGAAATTCCAACACTGCTATTTACCAGAACTTGTGGTAGGCATTGGGAAGGGGAGGGTAGATGAATAAACACAGTCCCTGACTTCAAAATGCTGCCTAGTTCATTCCCTAAGTCCTCAAATCTGTCGATGGTTTGTTTTCACATAGAGAGAGATGCCGACCGCTCTCTAGGAACATCTGCACTCTTGGCTCCCCTCTCGGGGTCTTGAGGGCTGCCCCAGACATGGGTTCAGTTGTGTGGACCATGAGCTGGAACAGGATGCAGTGGTGACCAGAGTGACAGTGCTGTGACTGATGAAAACAGTGTCTCAAATGCAGATCCATAACAATGTTTCTTTTACACACAGGCAGGAAAGATAATGGCACACCAAGGTGAGGGGCATGCGTCCCTGCCCAACAGAGGCACTGCCCTGGCTGATGATAGATAAGTATCTGCTCAGGTAAGCTCCACAGTGTCCCTCAAGAAGCTCCCTTTTTGCCATTGCCAAAGAGCTTTGTTACATCCTCCAGACCCTCTCCCCACCGCCACACCTTTACTTCCTGTCCTCCCAACCCTCCCACCACATTCTGAAGACTCTGACTATGCACCTGCCTGCCCACCAGGGTTTCAAAACCCCAGACATTGCTATTTACTACAAGGCTGGATGGACCAAAGGTGGGTGTCTCCCAGCAGATCTGGCCCAGGGCTGCCCAGGTCCACTCCTGTAATCATTAGGGAGATCCTGTAACCAAAAGGATGAGAAAAGCTGGGAGACTGGTGGGGGTGCTGAGAGGCAAAATAACAGGATGGCTATCTTGAAGGTTATCAAATCTGAAACAGCCAGAAGCAAATTTCAAAGTGGAGTCAAATCCTAGAATCCAGGGCAGGGATAAGAGAGCCCACCTGCAATCTGGGAACAGATGGATGGGGAAACAAATACCAGACAGAAGAGGATCCTGAATAACTACCTAGAACATGGAGAGACGCTACAGAGAGCTCTGACACCCCTCATAGATGACATTTTTTTTAATTGCAAGTTTCAGGTACCTTCATTTTAGAAGTAAGAAGAACTGTAAGTATATTTCATGAGCCAAAAAGCAAAACGTATGATCCTACAGTGTGTCCAAGTTGCTTAAAATCATGCCACCTCAGGAAATTTGACACCCCTCCCACCGTAATTTTAGACAGATAGAGAGTATGTACTTAAAGTGAGCACCTACAGCCATCCCAGGACTTTGTTAAGCACCTTACATTAATTATCTCATTTCATCCTTACTCGAGGAAAGAAGAAAAAAATTATACTCCCTTTCCGAATAAGAAACAGAGGCCTACTGAAATTAAGTAACCTGCCAAGGTCATGTGGATGGTGGTGCCAAAATCTGAGCTCACGAAGTCTGGCTCCAAAGCCTAGACCCTGAACAACCAGCACCTCACAGCAGAGCTGACCAGGATGGAGGGATGCTTCTATTCAGCAAGGAGGAGAGGGTAGTATTCTGCCCTCAGAGAATGCCTGGGAATCAGGAGTTTATTTAGGGAAGAATGGGGTCAGGGAAAGCACTGGCCGCAGCTCCCGTTAATGTTAAATGCTTCCCTATACTACTGGTCCCCTCCTCCCCCCCACAGTAAACTGCCTGCTGGCGTTTCAAGGTCCCAAACCTCATCATTCCTTCTCAAGACCTACCTTTGGGAAAAAGAACTCATGGGCATGGACAACAGTGTGGTGTTTGCTGGGGAGAGGCGGGTATAAGGGGACTAAATGGTAATGGGGAAAAAATACAATAAAGATTAAATTTTTAAAAAACCTACTTTCAGAATAATTTGCATGCCCCTCTCCAACTATTCTAGAAACTTCACCCCAAATCTAAAGACAGTATTCATACTTCTCTCGCCATCAGAAATGAACCCACTTACCATGACTTCATGAAACAATTTCACCAGTTTCACATCTGGCTGCCTAAATAAAACTTCTCTGCTATTGTTAAGAAAAAAATAGAGGTGCTTGCCATTAACAAAACCCTGTCTGTAAAAAATAAAATGAAATAACCTACTCACTGAGATTATATTATTTTCTTTTTGTTGTTAAGAATCCTTGCCGGAAAGGAAGAAGTTAGGAACCCAAATTAGAAGCCGGAGAGGACAGTCACACCTAGTCACAGGCCCTAGGCACACTCTTTGTGTAAGATTAAAAAAAATAGACCACTTCTCAACTGCTGTTAAGAAAAAATATAAATACTTGTATGTGCTTGAAAAAACTAAATTAGATTAAAAGTATAAGGAATCAGCATAAAATCTAAGCATTAAAGTGACATACCTTCCCACTGTGGAAGCTTGCTCTACATACTGACACCCTACAGGCTTTGGTTTAGGGTCATTCTTGCCAGACAATAAGGCTTAAGGGGAAAGAATAAATACATCAAAGCCCTGCTCACTCTCCTCTTTACTCCAATCCTGCCCTGATGGAAACTCAAGGTTAGAAAATGCTGTTTCCTCATGACCTGCTCTTCAGGACTAAGTGTCTACTGATAAATGGTTGCTATGTATGGTTTATGAAAATATAGTTTTATAGGCTTGCCCTGCTTGGCTGGAGATTTTACAATTGTTAAAAAGGGAGCATGTATATGTGTTTGTAGTCCCTCCTATCTCTCTTCTTTCAATACCCAAGACAAGTTAAGGTGCTTCCAGAGACAGCCCAGCCATCTCCTACCCATCATGCTCTCCACTGGCAAGGCTTCTGCTCTCTGTTTCTCTCTCGGGATTCTCTGGCTTGTTTCTCCCTGTGGCTTGGTAATGAATATGTAGCTTACCCCAGCTCTCTTCCAGGTTTTGAGATAAACACTCTCTAGTTCCTGCTCCTGCATCTTTTGCTCTCTTTGGTGTCAGGTCAGCAGATAGGAGTGATAGGAGTAGGATTTAGGCCCATGCATAGAGTAGAAGTAGAAAGAATAAATATTTAACCCCTTTTTTTTTTATTTTATTTTTTATTGAAAGAATGCTTCATTAGTTTCTGTAATCAAATCCATTATACTTAACCCCTTTTCATCTTAAGCTGCTCAAGCTAGCATACCTTAGGGGAAGGAATTCCTGGTGGGGTCCTATCACTGGAATTCTTCTCTGGGAGACACACACACACGAGTAAAAACATACTGTATATTCTTACTATTTTATTTTTTGAAATCCTCACCCAAGAATATGCTCATTGATTTTACAGAGAGAGGAAGGTGGGGGAGAGAAACAGAGAGACAGATTGATTTGTTGTTCCACTTACTTGTGCATTCATTGGTTGATTCTTGTATGTGCACTGGCTGGGGATCAAACCTGCAACCTTGACATATGAAGACGATGCTCCAACCAACAGAGCCACCTGGCCAGGGCTATTTTCTTACTATTTTATTCATGCATTTTTTTTTCAGGACCTTGTAAAAAAGATTGCTAGTGAGAAGTTGGATCCAATTATTCCTGGATCCCAGACCTAATGTGATCAAAATGCCATCTTAATTACAACCCAGAGGCCCAACACCTTATTTCAAGAAAAAGTTTTAAGAGCCAATAAACAATTTTCATATACTCTCTTTCCCTCAACCATGGTGACTGACAACATCTCAGATGGTGGCTATTCCATCAGCATGAATTTCAAAGGAAGAAGATTGAGCAGAACTCCGGCCATTCATGGTGGGCATGAGGTGTTAAGTGGGAAATAAATCTTGTTGTCATAAGCCACTAAGATTTTGCAATTATTACTTACCCAGAATAATCCAATACAGTGGTTGTTGGTGGGGGTGGGGGTGGGGGTTTCAGGAAGATCCAGACCTAAGTGGTGACAGTACATCAAATTTGGTGTGCCAAACCCTGTGATTGGCAAAATAGCCAGTATTGTCTCCTTGAGAACAATCCAAGGGATGACTCAAACCATCATAGTTGTGTTCAGCCCTTCCATTGCATACTGGCACGTTCAGAACTGCAATGGAAACTGGCCTTAGTGAAGAATCCCCTCAAGACTCTTTGGCGAAAGTAGAGCTCATAGCAAATGGTTTCACCACTGCTCCCACAGTCTGGGACCATGCCCCAGCCACTGACACATACAACAATCCTGATGCTTAGACTTTAGTCTACACCTATTTCACGTGTAAGCTGAAGGTATATTAGATGATTTTAGGATCACAGGAAAACCATTTGCCCATATATGCCTCTCCTTTCCAGATGTTACAGTGCCTTTAACGTTCCCATTTTTTGTTGTTCAAAGGATCAAATGTTAGCAATTAAATAGGAGTTTTGACTAAGTTTAAATTCCTATGAAATAAAAATTTTCTTAGTTTTACATCCTTTGCAAATAGTTATCCTGCCTGCTTACATATTTCAAGGACAACTTCACAACCTGACTTCTTCCATTTTAGATGGCATAAGAGGTTAGAAAATTCTTCTTTATAAAAGGTTGAAATTAGAAACCCTTTGCTGGGGAATTCTGGCCAAGATGGAGGCGTAGGTAGAAACCCTTCATTTCCTCACACAACCGAAAGGAGGATAACAATCAATCTAAAATCAATAAACAACCAGAAGTGTCAGAAAATCAAACTGCATGGAGCTCCGTCAACCAGGAAATTAAAGAGACAGTCAACCAGAACAACCAGATGGGTAAGAACCCTCAGCGAGGCCACGGATCACGCAGGCAGGCCTGGCTGAATGGGAAACTGAGACTCAGAGCTGACTGTGGGCTACAGCAGTTGCCGCAGTGGGAGAAACTCCCAGTCTCACAGGAGAGTCCATTGGAAAGTGGGCTAGAGACGAGCAGGGGAGCTGCATTGTTCCCTTTCTGGCCCCTCCCCCACAGGCAGCATAGCAAGGAGGGTTGCCCTGTCACAGTGAATACCGAAGTCCCCACCCCCTTACAACTTAACAGGTACACCGAGACAAAGAAATAGGGCCCAAATGAGAGAACAGAACAAAACTCCAGAAAGAGAGATAAGTGATGAGGAGATAGCCAACCTATCTGATGGAGAATTTAAAGCCCTGGTAATAAAAATGCTCACAGAACAGATTGAGCTTGGTCAAAAAGAAAAGAAAAAACAAATGAAAGATGACAAAAATGAAATAAAGCAGAACATCCAGAGAACCAACAGTGACAGGAAGGAAACCAGGACTCAAAGCAACAATTTGGAACAAAAGGAAGAAATAAGGATCCAACCAGAACAGAATGAAGAAACAAAAATCCAAAAAAATGAAGAGAGACTGAGGAATCTCTGGGACAACCTGAAACGTTCCAATATCCGAATCATAGGGGTGCTAGAAGGAGAAGAACAGCAGTAAGAAATTGAAAACTTATTTGAATAAATAATGAAGGAGAACTTCCCCAATCTGATCAAGGAAATATACTTCTAGGAAGTCCAGGAAGCCCAGGAAGCCCAGGAAGTCCCAAAGAAGCTGGACCCAAAGGGGAACACACAAAGGCACATCATCATTAAGTTATCTTAAAAGCAGCAAAGGAAAAGGAGACAGTTACCTACAAAGGAGTGCCCACTAGGCTATCAGCTGATTTCTCAAAAGAAACCTTGCTGGCAAGAAGGGGCTGGAAAGAAGTATTTGAAGTCATGAAAGGCAAGGAACTACATCCAAGATTACTTTATCCAGCAAAGCTATCATTTAGAACAGAAGGGCAGATCAAGTGCTTCCCAGATAAGGTCAAGTTCAAGGAGTTCATCATCACCAAGCCATCATTATATGAAATGTTAAAGGGACTTATCTAAGAAAAAGAAGATCAAAAATATGAACAATGAAATGACAACAAACACAACTATCAACAAATGAACCTAAAAGAAAAGAAAAACAATGAAAACAAAAACTAAGCAAACAACTAGAACAGGAACAGAATCAGAGAAATGAATATCACATGGAGAGATTTCAGTGGGGAGGGGGAAGACAAGAATAGGAGGGAAGAAGAAGCATAATTGGTAGGCATTAAATAGATGGGGAGAGGTCAAAAATGGTATAGGAAACGGAGGACTCAAAGTACTTATGTGTACAACCCATGGACATGAACTAAAGTGGGGGGAATGCTGAAAGGTTGGGGGTGCAGGGCAGAGGGGGGTTAAA
>VMDR010020471.1:0-17553 GCA_007922815.1 Macrotus californicus
GTCGGAGAATAGAATGAGAGGATTAGTTACAAGTGCAAATATAGAATCAGATAATTGAGGCAAAATATATGCAGTGGTTTGAGTTTTTCAGAAGTTACTACCATACATATATAAATTAAAAGTGTTATTAGCTAACACCTGAGAAAAAGTACCAGAAATGATCATAATGAAGGATCAATTCATTTAAGTTCAAGGCATGAAATTGTATAGGAAAAGCATTCAAAATACTCCTACATTGGGAGAGGAAACAGTAGCTACACAAGTTATTTGCCCCTCCTGCATTAAACAGGTTAAGCATCCTTGGGACAGTTTACTTTGTCTAGGTCCAAACTACACTAGACCTATCGGCACCACATTTGTGGAAAGTTAACTACAGTCAAGTTACTTCTCAACTCCTAGGCAGCTAGAAAATATATTAAATCTTGTTTAGAGAGTTTAGGATATTTCCCCCATAACATGTTTCTAAATAATAATATAGAATTTACAGTTCTATGAAGTACTTCCATAAATAAATCCATTCTGGCTATGTCAGAATCTGTTATTCCTAGAGATATACAATAATATTTCTTGGTTAGAATCTTGGGACTAAATCCCAGGCCACCTAATTTGCTCCTTCTGCAGTCACTCTCAGTCTCTGTCCCTCTGCAAGTTCTCTTGTAATCTCATGCTGTTTTCTGGTAGTATATCGCCAGCACAGACCCCACTTCTAAACAAAACTTGACTATGTATATGCCACTGTCTAATCCATTTACCCCCTGGATGTTTTACAGGCACTTCATGCCTAACATACCCCACACTGAGTTCATGAGCTTGATTCCCAAGCTTGTTCCTCCCTCAGTTCTCATCATTTTACAAAGAGGTACCATCATGCACTTATCATCTGAGCATAATTTTAGCAGCTAGCTATCTTTGACTCCCTCTCCATGAAACCATCCTACTTCCTGCTTCATCTAATGAATCTCCAAATCCATATATTCTACTCTCCAAAAGTTTTAGTGTGTCTATAACTTTAAGGATAATAAGAGCAAATACTCATATACTATTTACACTGTGATAAGTTCTGTCCTATTTTATATTAACTCATTTAGTCCTGTCAATAACTTCATGAGTAAGCATTGTTGTTGTTACTGTTCCTATTTTACTGAAAGGAACATTAAGGCAGAAAGAAGTTAAATAATTTGCCCAAGGTAACCTGACTGGTCCAATGGAAATAGGATTTGAATCCAGCCTGGCACTCTTAACTGCTATGCTAGTGGTACCCTCGTCAGAGTTGATACTGGAATATGGAATTCCCAATGAGCTAGTAGAGGACTTCAAAAAAGCCACAGAAGCTGCTATTGCTCAGATGTTGTAAAGCTTTTATTTTAGTGAATTTCTTACCTAGATTAGTCAAGAGTGTCCTGACTTGTCTACTCTTCTTAAATACTTTGTATTTTTATAACCATCCTACATCCACTCTTCATTATAATCAGAGTATGCATTTAGAAATTAAAATGTAATCAGGGAATACTCTAGTAAAAAAAATCCTTCAATATCTCCCAATTGCACTTTCAAACAAGGTAAAAATCCTTAGCCTGACCTATGTGATTCAGCCCCTGAAACTTTGTCAGGCTTATCGATACTCTCTGGCTGACTGCACTATGATTTTGTACCAATTTCTTGAATACAACATTTTCCTTCAGACTCCAGGTCTTAAGAGTGCTACCCAAGTCTCAGTTTAGTTAAATCCTACTCATCCTTAGGACAGCATTTAAAAATCGTCTAAAAGAAGCTATTCCTGATATCCCATATACATGATCTGATGGAACCATGTAACATTTATATTAAGTTTAATTAATCAAATATCCATTTAACATTAGTCTTTCACACTAAACTGTAAATCTTATGCAGATAAAAACTCTGTGTCTATCTTGCTTTCTGAGGGGTCATTAGTGCCAAGCACAATGTCTGGCTCTTAGTAAGCACTTGGTAAGTATCATTTTAATGAGTAAAATACTTTCATTTGTGTGCCAATTAGAAATGTGAACTACAATATATTCACATCAAAACTACAGAAATTTTAAAACAGTAAAAGTTACCCTTTCCTCCCAGTCCAATAAGTGATCACTGCCATTAACATATAGTGATTTTTTTTGTATTTTTTAACATAGTGAATTGTATTTTTGGTATATTTTACATGCACATAAAAACACATACATTTGTACCTTATGATTTTACATTCCATATAGTTATAGCTTAATATGATTTAGTTCTGATGGCTAAATTCTACTCTATATTCTCTTTTTCTTTTCTCTCATGAAGTCAGGAAATACCTACTGCCATGTTTAAGTTATAATTAGCAGATGATTATCAAAGTTTCAGCTTGTATAAGGCCCTATATAAAAGTTCAAGTTATGAAATTATAAATTAAATGACCGTTGTTCATAGATATCATATGTAATACACTGTCTGATGCATTATTTGATGAAACATGATATTCAAAATTGTGATTGATCTGAAAAACAATATCAGCCTACCAGACTTCTGTTCTATAAGCTTTCATAATGCAATTGACAAGATGAGATACATAAATGGGAAGATTAATAAAAATATAATATTCTATTGCAAGTGACAAAATTGGTAATTTGAGCCACTGGAATTCACATGTTTGAGATCCTGGCATAGGCTGGGATATCAGGGCAGGCTTCAATGGTGAGGAGGAACAGGAGATTCTCCAATAGTGTTTCAAATGTTAGTGAGTTAGATGCAGATGGTTTGTATGCTTTATGAATCCCTCTTTCAATATTCCCTTATTGTGAAATAGTATAATTCCTCAAAAATCTCATTTTTTAACTTCATATTGTATTATTTTCCTTTATACTGTTATTTCCTAAGGTTACCAAGGAATACTAGCTGCACATGATGTTTCATGCATAAACACACACCCACATATTCCTCCTAGGTCAAACACTGTGACCTATTTTTGCTCTTGGGTAACAATACAATTCATTACCCCATTCAGAGCTCCAACAAGCTCAGAGCAAATTAAATAAACCTTTTAATTTTTATTTACCTGGCGAATCCACTTTTTAAACCATGAACTCCATCTTTAATGAGACAGCTAGTAACACCCACAAAAAGGGATCCTGGGGAACACATTGTGGGAAGAGATGCAAAGACAACTAAACATCTAGCGAATACGTACTTCACAGGTTGCTGCTCAGTTAACTGGTGACCCTTCCACAAGTATGTACTTTCAGTCTATCTATTTTATCAGCTCTATAATATAACATTGTCTTTTAAAAAATAGCCCTAGTAATTTATGTCCTTGTTTTTTTTTCATGTTACCTTTTCGTTTCCAACCCCTGACTTCAATCATGTTTCTTCTTTAGCCACTCCAAAATTCCAATGTAATACTTGATGATTCCAGCCACACCATCCATCTTAGTAGTTTATCACTGAGAGATTTGTAACTAAAATAGCTTTAGTTCTTTGAAAGTTTTGTCTAGTTATTCCATACCATGTAATGTCTGAATTTTGCCCTTCCTCATATGTTTTTTTCCAAAATATCTAATCAGAAAGATTTACCTTTTTTTCTTTGTCAGTGCTACAGGACATTTTCACAAAAGGAAAGAAAAATTAGAGTACAAAATTCCATTTCTCTGCTGTCTTGGTGTTATAAACTAAGTAGTTTCAGGTCTGAGATATTAGGTTAACACAGTGACATAGGACAAAGAGGAAAAATAAAAGACCATAAACAGGAAGGGAAAGAAAATTTCTGTCTAGAATGGGGTTAATAAGGTCTTCAAAAAGGAGAATGACAAAACATATAGAAAAACAGACAAAGGTATGAATAACTCTAAGTGCTGGCTTCATTTTCTTCTTCATGAATTTCATCTCACTATTCAAGAGCCAGCTCAAATATAACTTCCCTAAACTTGTAATCATGACAGCATCCTCTACACCTCTCTCACTTTCTGGTCCAGCAAGAACTCTCTCTCTTTCATCTGCCTCCTAAGGCATTTTGTGAATTTTGGACCTACTTTTTTCATTAGTGTGTTTCAGGTTGCATTGTATATGGTGAGGTGCTCACTTTCCTGGCCCCACTAGAAGACTTCCTCTCCCCAGTTCCAGGGCAGGCTTGCAGAGTGCAAAACACGGGGATTCAGAATACAAGGGAACCAAAGTTAAATTACAGCTCCATGACTTACTAATTGCAAGATCTTCTCTTACTAACCTCAGGTGTACAGTGGAGGTTATAACTTCCCTCAGAATTAAGGGGAGAATTAAATGGGATAGCTTGCATAAAGTTTTTGATAAATACTAGCTTTTTCATAGTAGATTTATTATCAGTTCTATCTCAAATAGAAGGTAGGAAGGGAAGGAAGGGGAGAGGAGGGGAGGAGAGGGGAGGAAGGAAAATCTGGTCCCAATGCCAATTACTCAGTTCAGGGCTCCGTTCTTTAATGAGGTTTGGCTCGGAGAGAAGGGCTACCAGATAGGGAGAAGCACTTAGATATAAGCCTCAATCTGCATTATAAGTCCAAGATCTTCCTGGTAAATGTGGGGTACAGGGAAATACTGAAGATTAGAAGTCAATATTCAATTTTTGTTGGTGGAAAAAGAAATTGAGAAGAGTAACACAGAAGTCTGGCTGTGCAGTCTGGCTTCCAGATTCTGAGTATATGAATTAATTCCAAGGTGGTGGGGGTGTGGTTAAGTTATAAATATGTCTATCCAGATGGACTTGGAAACCAAGGTCTGTTCCAGCTTGTATCTGGGAGCAGTTGGTAGATACAGTTGCAACATGAATGTGGGGGGTTCAACATGGGAGAAACAAGATAAAGGCTGAAAACAGGAATCTCTACCAGAATCAAGCACTGTGAAGTCCAAGAATTCCTGGCATGGAGTCATAATGTATGAAAGAGTTCCATTTTGAAGATTAAAATGCTTTTGGTCACCTTTGAATCCTCAGGAAGTACCAGAGATCTATCTTCTGGACTATAGACTGGGAGCCCATTCAAGCATCAAACAGTTTTCTATGTTCATCATGATATCAAATTAGAACCAAATAAGGTTATGATAAATGACCCAGACTTCCCTATATTGGTCTAGGATTAAACCAATAGGCACTCTCATACAGTGCTACCAGGTAGCATGCAACATTTAACCTTTCTGTGGCCCTAACAAGTCCCAGGGAATTTGGCACAGCCTTGGTGAAGGTTTCTTGCTGCTTCTCCCAAGAGGCGTTGAGCAATGATGTTCAACAGCACAAGTGGGAAGGAGTGTTTGGAAGGGAAATGATAGCAAACAGCTGAAGGGCAAGTCCTGATGAAATGGGGGCAAAAAGAGAGATGAAGAAAACAAAATAAACTAACAAAGAAAATAGAAACAGACTCAAAGATACAGAGAACAGACTGACAGATGTCAGGTAGGAGGGGGCTTGGGGGCTAGGTGGAAAAAGTGAAGGAATTAAGCAACAACAACAAAGAAACACTTCATGGATACAGACAACAGTATGGTGATTACCAGGAGGATAGGAGAGTGGAAGGAGGTGGAAGAGGGTAAAGGGGGGATAAATGGTGACAGGAGACTTGATTTCATGTGGTAAATACCCGATATTTATTTATTATATACCCAATATATATTTATATATTGATATGGGTCACGTGCTATAGAATGGTACACTTGAAACCTATACAATTTTATTAACCAGTGTCACCCCAATAAATTCAATAGAAAAGAACCTTTCCCAAAAAAGAAGTAAAGCAAGAAGAAATTGTAAGTATCATGAATTTTCAATGGCAATTGGCATAAAAATATTTTAATGCCTTTGAAGCATCATTCTTAATTTAAGGTCATGAAATAAAATTAACCAGCTTTCTCAAACTGCAGCTGAATATGTGATCAACTGCTCCCTGCCCCTGTAGCTGGGAAAAGGGGGATGAAAATGTCATGGAATTAAGGGTGAAAGAAGACACTAGCCCCCCCTTTTTTCTTGCATGTGGCTTAGCCACCATAAAGACCTCTGCATGCTGCTCCTTTTTACAAAAACTTCCAGGGAACAACTCTCTTCAGCTGTGTTGATGTTTTTTGCCTAAAGGGAAATGTCAGAAGATGGGGCCTCAATGATTCTCTGCTTGAAAGTATTGGGCGTGTATGAATCTTGTGATACAATCTTAATGAGTATTATATTTAGAGTCATATTCAAGTTGTACTGGATAATCATTTCCATGACCTTCTATTTAATACAAGAAATCAAGTTTTTGCCAATTGTACTGGGAGTATTATATACAAACACAAAATCTTACTAGTGTCTTTTTTTTTCTACCGTTGCTGGGCTTCTTTCTCCTTTCTGAAACTCAACTATTACGTGTATTCAGAAGGCAGCAAGACATATGCACCAGCAATTTTGGGGAGGAAGGGGGTGGCAGCAGGAAATAGAGACCGTATTTTCAAAATCTATGTCTAGCTCAACTTTTCCCTGATGAAAGATGCGTTCTCTTTCAGGTGACAGTTGCCTCCAATGAGATGCATTGTTTTCACAAGTCCTATTTGGCCCAGTAATCTATAAAAATAAGGGCCGTAGCTCTTCCTGAAATCATTGAAGCACTTTACATAAAGAAATTTAATAAGGCTAGAAAAGAAGTAATTGATTCTATCTTAAGATGATGTAGAGGATTATACTGCCTATGATAATCTACTCAAGAACATATTTCTATAGCGTAAAAATCACATATAACTTGTAAGTGGCCACTAGCTCTGAGGGTCTTTTTTGTGTATTAATACATTGTTTTCCTTTTAAAATTAATCGAAAATTAGATTCGAGGGGTGTATTTTCTTGCTGTGGGGACTGATACAAAAGAGAAGTCAGTAATGCCCCTCTGTGGCAAAAGCATGGCCTAGCCAGCTTCCTTTCACAGTGCAAAGAAGAAAAGCCCACCTGGTCTCTCCATTTACAAATGAAGTCTTCTGAAACCGAACAGCCCAAATAGAAGCAATCTGCAGTAATTCCAAGAACACAAAAGATCAATAAGAATGTAAACAAATCAAACCAGTGTATAATGCTTATACATATTGAGAAAATGCTAAAGGCGGCAGAATTTTAAAACCATCACTGTTAACATAAAGAATGGCTAACTCATTGCCTACAGAAACTCATATGCTTGGCCATAAAAAATATTTAAAGGGACATTGACAATGTACACAATGAGAACAATTAAATTTTTATTCCTTCTGTATTCAATTCTTGGAAACTTAAACACTAAATACATAACTAAAAAGAAATAGTAGAGCAAGATATTGCCTTGGAAATATTCTTGAGGTAGTCTCACAAAGTCAGCTTTATTAGGGAATATTTGGAGACAACTCCAGACAGCCCATTGATTAGGATAGAGAATATTAGTGTCTTAATCATTCGGTATACTCATTTTGTCCTTTTAGGTGGTATCCCTTGAAGAAGGAAGGAAGGAATGGGGAGAGAGATGAGGGGGAAAGAAGGAGGGAGAGAGAGAAAAGAAGGGGTAGAAAGGGAGAATTATAGGACGGTGGCATAAAGATCCCAATTTCTGGACTGTGTGCATTTCAAAATGTAAAATAGGACCCTGCATAAAGTGGGCCCTTGAAAAAAATTGCTAGTTTAAAAGAAATCCAAACAAATGTCATCCCTCAGTGGGCAGTTACCTATCTAGCTAAAGCTCTGGGGATTTGATGACGAAAAGGAATATGGAAAAACAGAAGTTGGAAGACAATGAGTCACCCTCCCAGGGAGGACACACACTGACCCGCACGTGCTACAGGAGGTCCTCTACACAAGGTCTGCCTCTGCTCACCTCTGCAGTTCCCCAGCTCCCTGCTGTCAGAGGGGAGTGGGATGCTGACAGGATGCAAGCATCACAGGCAGCAGCCCTCGGACACTGCTGTGGCAGGAGATGCCCTCTGTGGCCTAGCCTCTGCTCACTTCCACAGCCTTACCTTCCCCCACTCCTTACCCTCATGACACGTTTCTTACGTGCCTGTATTTCTTCCAAACGTAACATACCTTTCCATACTTGAGACCTCTGCTCATGAATTTCTTATCCCCTAATTTCTCCTGATTAACTGATAGTTTTCATTAATCACTCTCCTAAGGTGCATCAGCCTCCAATTAAACAGTCCACTCTCCAGACTAAACTGTAATACCCTTCCTTTGTTCTCTGAGTATCAAACAGTTGTCATTACACTACATTGTAAAGATGCCCCTCTACTCAACAAATGTTCGTGTTACAAGGACATTACAATATGAGAAAAGGGACACAACAAAGGAAAGGAATGTCAGCTTGACTATCCCCATATCATGAGTGACTATGCTCTCTCAATTTGTTTTTTAAAATTTTTATTATTATTATTAATTTTATCCTCACCCAAGGACATGCTTATTGATTATCTTAGAGAGAGAGAAAGGGAGGGAAAGAAAGAGGGAGAGAAACATCAATGTGAGAGAAACATCAATCAGTTGCCTTTGTATGTGCCTCTACCAGCGACCTCTCCTATGCGCCCCAACTGAGGACTGAACCCGCAGCCCAGGCATGTTCCCTGAAAGGGAATCAAACCTGCAACCTTTCAGGCTATGGGATGATGCTCCAGCCAAGTGAGTCACACTGGCCAGGGCAGGTGCTCTCCAATTTAGATATGGCTTTTGAATAACTTGTTGGTCTGTGACATATGAATGATATTTGAAGCATTGTTCTATTATATATTTATTTATAATGAAATGTAAAATCCCAAATACAAACATCCATATTTATATTTTTTATAGAATGGAAAAGAAGCAAGAAGGGTTAGGGTTAATCTAATCAATATTACAGGTCTCACTGTGACAGGACAGTAAGAAGCCAGGAAAATTTCTGGGCAAGTGGGATAAGGAAACTGAGACAAGAAAATTAAGTCCAAAGAGTTTGAGCAACTTACAGCCAGCTAGTGAATCGCAAGACTTTATCTCCCCTAACCAAGGACACTTGAGAGCAAACGGTTTATACCTCTCCTCTCTAACCAAAGAATACATGCTTAAATCTCCCTGGTCTGGGAAATAGAGAACAGAGACCCAGTTAATGCCATTTATACCAGCTAAACTCAAGGACACATGAAGTTAGGGGAACGAATAACAAAAAACCCATTAAAAGCCATACAGACCCAAGTTAAAAGTAATACAGTATAGCAGACCAAAAAATATTCCTAAATCCCCCTATTATATGCTCATTTTGATGCAGCAGCATATTAAAAATGCACCTGGAAAGTTGCCGAATATTCTGCTGAAACCCTCCCCTAAGATTCTCACTGGCATAAAAAAGATAAAAGGCCCTCAGGACAAAGACTCAGTGTGGGCTCACCCTAAGGCACACACATACTCCTTCCTGGGCATGAACTTTTTACTTCCTCCTAAACTGTAAGGATCCCCACAAGACTTGCAGCCGGGGAAGCAGCAGTAAGGAACCCCACAAGACTTGCAGCCGGGGAAGCAGCAGGCAGCAGCAGCAGGACCTGGGATTACCCCCTGATCCTGTCTCCAAGGCCCCCTTTTCTCTGACTTCCCAGTGAGCTAAAGGCATCCCTGCCTTGGCTCACTCCTTTCCTATCACTTTTCTAGAGAACCAAAGCAGAGCACTGCCTTCTCTCTGGTTACTTTTTCTACTAAGCCCTTCCTTTGTTTCACTATCTCCAGCTTTAATAAGTATACTCTCAACATCACCTGGACTTGTGTTGTGAATCTTTTCTACATGAAGTCAAGAACCCACACACTGCAGGCTGACTTGAGGCAGACCCATTCCTGGCTAGCCCCTGTCCAGGAATATCATAATAGCTATAGATATGAATATATAAGTCATTTTGAACAAATGAATTTATGTAAGCTATAGTTTCTCTGGAATATAACATTTTTGTAAGTAAAAATAAGTGCCTATATTGAAATATTTCTATCTACTTGATTATTTCCTTTAGTAAATTGCACATTCTTTAATTCAAGATGCATGTCTTCTTCTTCCTTATATCTCAGCATCCAGCCCAATTCCTGGTATGCAGAAGCATTGTTAACTATAAACACTTTCATGGAATCCAAATTGGATCATGTAAGATGAACTTAAATAGCTTTAATGTCTTTTTCACAGCACCACAAATAAGTTTCCTGAAAAGATTCGTTCTCTCTGAGTTCAGATGTCCCATAGACATACAAATTAAACTAAGCTTTAAACTATACCAATAAAGTTAATTTAGTAGTACAATTTTCTAATACTAATGCATATGTTTCTGCAAATATGAGTCCTGCTTCCCCAATGTAAGAGAAAGAACTAAAATCCCCAGCCTCCCTCATAGCCATATAGACACCTGTGGCCTAGGCTCCGACATCCGATAGTCCCTGGGAGACTTTTCATTTATATGTGAGCATAAGAGGCATCTGAATTTTAGAGACATCACTAAAAGCAAGCTAAATTTCTGGTGCAAAATTGGCATATGGCTGGCATCACTAGTAGTTACAGAAAAATCAAATTCCTTAAATATATTGCTTGATGGTGCCAGCAGAACAGGCAAAGTTTTCCTCATCAAGCCCAGAAGAGTATGGGACACTGTTCATAAAAATTTGCTCTCAAATCTGTTCCTTCCAAACTCCCAACAATTTTGAAAACCACTGCTATTTTTTTATAAATTACCCTCAAAGTGTGGTCCACAATCAGCAGCAGCAGTGATACCTGGAGACTTAGAAATTTAAACTATTAGGTCCCATTCTAGACCTAATGAATCAATCATCCATGTTTAAACAACTTTTCACAGGTGATTCTAATGCATGCCCAAGTTTGAGAACCACACCATTGGTGAATCTCTATTCTGCTATTTGCAGTTAAAAGGCCTGGTTTGGCATATCCATCAATCACTATGTGTGCTCGTCAAGACACAGTTTTGCTGGACTACCTAATTAAAAGCTTGTGATGTAACTAAGGGATTATATAGGCAGCTTCAAGATAAAAGGATGCCATTTATGCCAACTAACATTGGTTTCTTCGCTGGACAGCTGCTGGGCCTGCCTGAGCTGCTGGGCAAGGACAGCACCTGGCCATACCTGTTTGGAGTGACAGTCATCCCCGCTGTGGTCCAGCTGGTGAGGCTGCCCTTTCTCCCTGAGAGCCCACGCTACCTGCTGTTTGAGAAGCATAAGCAGGTGGGAGTGGAGAAAGCCTTCCAGAGGTTCCTGGGCAAGGAGGATGTGTCTTGAGAGCTGGAGGAGGTCCTGGCAGCGGGCCGCGTGCAGAGGAACATCCGCCTGCTGTCTGTGTAGGAGCTGCTGAGAAGCTCCTATGTCCACTGGCAAGTCATGACGGTGGTGGTCACCATGGCCTGCTATCAGCTCTGCGGTCTCAATGCGATTTGGTTCTACACCAGCAGTATCTTTGGAAAAGCTGGGGTTCCTCTGGAAAATATCCCCTACATCACCTTGATCACAGGCGGCATTGAGACCTTGGCTCCCATCTCTGGCTTGGTCATCGAGCACCTGGGGCGCAAACCCCTCCTTATTGGCGCTTTGGGCTGATGACCCTCTTCTTTGGGATCCTCATGGTCATGCTGACGCTGCAGGACTAGGCTTCCTGGATCCCTTAACTGAGCAACTTCTGCATTCTGGCCATCATTGCGTCCTTCTGCAGTGGCCCAGGCGGCACCCCCTTCATCCTGACCGGCGAGTAGTTCCAGCAATCCCAGCGGCCGGCGGCCTTCATCGTGGCGTGCACCGTCAGCTGGCTCTCCAGCTTTGTCATGGGGCTCCTCTTCATCCAGAGAAAATTACATGCAAATGTGACGCCCGCCTGTTTCCACTGGAGTCAGAAACTTCCGCCTGAGTGCAATAAAGCCTCGAAAAGGGAAAAGGATTCTTTTCGGCTTAAAAAAAAAACAAAAAACACAAGGAGATGAAAATATCTCTTACCTAGATATAAATAAAGACACATTTCTTTTCAATAACATTTATTCTAAATCTAGTCTGTCAAATGAACAATTTATAGAAGGCAATATTATTATGGTTTGTTTTTGTTTGATTTAATTACCCAAGCTTTTTAATGAAATATATTTTCAAAAAATGTATTATTACTTACCTTCTAAAGCACTTGGCTTTGTCCAGAATTTGGTCAGAATTATTTCATTCAGTCACATTTTTATATTGTGAAATAGAATAAAAATTTGAAAAGTAAAATAGGTAAGGTAATTTTGATAATATCCTAAATTTTAAAATCTGAGTATGTTTTTTGGCTAATATGGGAAAAAGACAACTATGGAGTTGTATCCAAGGTGAAAGGTAAAGGAAGAGCCATTCTGCCTTAAGGCATTTCCCCACATGCTTGTTACTGTGTCTTAAAGTCCCTTATAAATTATAAACTCTCAAGCTAGAAGAGATTTCACAAGTTATCTCATTAAACCATTTTTAAAAATGTATTCACTCTATATCTCTGCCAATGGTTGTCTGGTGTAATCTCACACTTTCACTGAGACGAACAAATCGTCTTGTGGAGGTCGACCCCTCTTTGGAGAGATCTTGTTTTTAAAGTTACTTGTATTGAGATGCTGTCTTTCTATCTGAACCTGCTCATCCATCTGACTTCTCCCATTCTAGTGATAACCAAAAATGTCTCAGTGATAACAATTTGAATATTTTCAGATGATTCCTTTGTACATCCTATTCTTGTCTCAAGGCCATACAGAATCTATTCTCTGAAGTTCAGAGCCTGAACTCTCTGTGGAACAGAGTTTGAGGTCTCTTTACATGGTCTCTTTTGAATGTGTTTCAATTTGTCTAATTACCTCTTGGTATATTATCACTGTAAAATCTAACCAGTATTAAGAAAAGTGGATAGGCACCCATTTTCATTCTACATTCTGTTTATTCAATGATGCATCCCTTAAGCCACATTTGCTTTGAGGACATCAATATCACATTGTTGATTTCTAGAAATGTGACTGTTCTAGAAATGTGACTGTCATCTTATACCTCTAAGCATTTTCACACATTCTGCTCAGAAGCTATAACTTTTTCATCCTCTGAAAATGCAGCTATATTTCCTTTTTTTTTTTTTTGACCCAAGTATAGGACCTCACATTTGTCCCTGTTAAATTTCATTATGTTTTTTCAGCTCAAAATGTTTCAGTCTGTCAAGATCTTTTGGGATCCTAATTCTTTCCTTCCACACATTTTTTATCCCTTCTAGCTTTGTCATCTGTAGGCTGATAAGGTTTCCCTCTATAGTTTCATCCAATTCACTAATTCTAAAATGAGTGAATGTGACAAGACCATGGACACAGCCCTGAGATTGTCAACAGAAATTTACCTTCAGATGGATGTTTACCCATAAATCAGGTCCTTTGGTTAATATTCTGTCAATTATTAGTTCACTTAATGTAAGGATACTTGATTCATAGTTATCCTTCTTATCCATGAAAATACATGATATGTTTTGCTAAATGAATTATTGAAATACAAATACTCCATGTCAAATGTCATATCACCAATCTAATAACTCTATCAAAGGAAGAGGTGAAATAAATCTGCTTCATTTGCTCATTGACCACAAGTGATCCCTAGTGACTATCACTTCCTATCACTTGCTAAGATTTTAGGATTAAAGGATTCCTTTCAGTTAAATTATTGAGTTTCCTGACAAAAGTGCATGAACTGAAAGGAGATAAGCCAGTCAGTAAACTCTTTTTTAAAGAGTAATCTAAATAAATTTTCATCTTTTTAAACCAATAAAACATATTTTTAAGTAAATATATAATAAAGTAAATATACGTATTTAAAAGTGCTACTTTTTAGTAAGAGTAGAATTTTTCTGATTAAAATTAGGGTTGGGAGTGGAGGATCCAGAGTTTCACTGGTATGAAGCTCCAGATCCCTGTAGCCATTCATTAGGCTTCCCTGGAGAATCCCAGGAAGTCTCAGAACACTGCTTTAAGCCATTTATAGCCATTTTGTCAACATGAATTCATTTTTAAAATCACTTTTCCATAAAACAGCTAGCTGTGAGCAATCTCTTAAAACAAAAATATATTTTCATAAGACAGAGGAAAGGAAATATAGAATAGGATCTAAAACCAGGGATCATGTCCAAAGTCTTCGGTCCTTTAAAGGACTAGAAAGGTAAGATTACTCTGAATTCTGTGACTGGCAAAATAGCCAGCAGGCCAGTGTGTCCCTTCAGATTTCAGCCACAGGCTTGCCTCATAGATGCAGGAAGCAAACAGGTAATGCAAATTTTCACCGTCACACTTAAACAGGAGATTTTCTAGAGACTATCGTGAATTGGACCTGTTTGCCAGTAACACAGTGTAGAATATTAAAAAATAATTATATATTTTTAGAATTCAAAGATATTCTTTTGCAACAGTTACGTAACTCTTTTATTCAATAAACATTTAATGAGTACCTACTATGTGTCAGGCACCCATTTAAGTATGATAACAGTATGAATGAATCTAGAGGGTATTATGCTAAGTGAAATAAGTCAGAGAAACACAAATACATGATCTGACTTACATGGGAAATATGAGGAACAAATTAAGCACCACTGAAACAGATTCATAGACACAGAGAACAGACATGGTTGCCAGAGGGGAGGGGGTTTGGGGGACTGAGTGAAAAAGGTGATGGTATTATGAAATACAAGTTGGTAGATACAAAATAATCATAGGGATTTAAAGTACAGCATAGAAAATATAGTCAATAATATTGTAATGACTATGTAATATGTATGGTGCCGGTGGATACTGGAAATGTTGGGGATACACTTTGTAAATTGTATGACTGTCTAATCACTATGCTGTCCACCTGAAACTAATACAAAATAATGTTGAGTATAAACTGTAACTGAAAAATAAAATTTAAAAAAAGAAAATGATAGCATTATTCAACATCGTGAAACAGTGAGACACATATTAGAAAACTGAGTCTCAAAGCAGCTAAGTTCTTTGCCTCATTTCACAGACTAGTAAGAAATGCAACCAAGATTCAAATCCAAAACAATCAAAAGCCCAGCTCTGAAGAAGGTACTTGCATAATCAAAGAGATGATTATGTAAATCAAAAAACTGCATAGATTATTGCATCTATAGATCTGTATTGACAGCTCTTCTATTTTAACCAGGGCTTTCTTTCTTCACCGTGCTTGACAGAACCACGGAAAACAGAAGGGAGAGCAGGCAGCAACCAGGAAATCTGTTCCCACACTTAAAAAAGGCAGGTGTCAGTTGCCATTCTATAAAGAACACAGAAAGTACATTTCCTTCACGTTCTATGTGTTTGAAGTACTGTCACCTAATAGGCAGTTGTACTGAAGTATGCTCATGACATCTGTTTTTAAAATGGCTTGCCAGAGAACTACTTTAGAGATTCCACTCTTCAACGCCTCCAAGGTGTCTGCTAATGCTGTGGCCCTGAGAGTGCTAAAGAGACATTAAATCATGTTTGCGTCAATGGGAGCACTTAAGGCCTTGTTTAATTTTTTTCATGGCAGCAAAGGGAAGAAACAGGACCTGTGTTTGGCACCAATATATCCTTGACTTCCTTACTGTGCCAACAAGCCCGACTTGAAGCATTTGCAGTGGCTTTCAGCTGCTGCAGACCACTTCTTCGCAGCTCAGCAGATGGTTGGAGCAGGAGCTGAAGCAACAGAGGCCATTTTAAGCTCCAGGAAATGTAGCAGGTGCTGCAGTTTCCAAAAGATAATTATACCCAATTTTGCCTTTCATCATTTTCTTTTCTCTTCGTGTGTGACATTATTTCCTCTCTCTCTCTTGCCCCTGTCTACACCAAACATGGTAGTAGAGTATGTCAATGAACTTGAGAAAAGTTTATGAACGTGCAAGGATAATTGCATAGCAATTAAGAGGAATGCTTCTGGGTATCCCATGCAGAAGGCTGTGTATTAGGATGTTTTCTACTGGAGGCTTATGGTGTTCCCTCCTCGGAATGTATAATTTGACCTTCCCATGAGTCTAGAGTTTGATTTAGGAAGACTCTCATATAATTTGAGATCAGTGATATTTTAAAGAGTAAGTACATGAAAGTTTGGGAAAGTAATTTTAAATGAATTAGAGATAGAATGAAGTTTATGTAACTGGCATTTAGGCTTCTTGAATTGCTCCCTTTTCTCTATGTGCTATTGTGCTCAACCAAGAAGAGCTGCTTTGATAACACTCTTTCCACCTTCTTTTCATTCCACCCCTCCCCAGGATCCTCATGTACCTGCTCCTCAGTAATTGTAACATTGTACAGGTTTCCACCCTTGAGCCTCAGGTCTTGACACCCTATGAATTCTCCCCGGGTGACGTCATCTAAACTCCTGGCTTCAACTACCATCCATATGCTGATGGTCTTGTTCCAGATTTATGTATTTGGCCAATTCAAATCAATGAATCCCAAGTTTAACCAACACCTCACGTCCCCCTCCCCCACCTACACACCAAATCTAACTTTGTTTCCAGATTCACTAAGTGAGACGCACTGCCCTCCACCCTGTCCTCTAAGCTGAAAATCTGGAAGTTAGACTATATGTCTCCTTCTCTTCACTTCATACCAAATATGTCATTAAGATTTGTCACTTCTCCCACTGACTTCTCTGGGAAAATTTTTTGTAGTTTTCATTTCTACTACAGTTGCTAAGGCCTTCACCACTTATTACTTAGATTATTCTACTAGGTTCCCAACTTGACTTCCCTGTTAGCAGTTGACTTTGAATCTATTTGATCTGAAATGCAATCTAGCTATCTTCCACAATTGTCATTAGCACTCAGAATCCAACCCCAGTCCACTTCTCTTCCTTCTTTCCTAACATTCATGAAGTACATACGTAAGCCGCACTAAACTGCTTATAGTTTCCCTTAAGTTTTAACTTGCTATGTACTCTCATGTTATTTCTTCTATGTAGAATTAGGTATTTTTTTCTATGTAGCCCACTACTCTGGAAATTCATCCATCATGGCCCTTAACTCTGCATACTGAGAGAAGGCGGAGAGCAAACTGATAAACTCCATGGGTCTTGAGGGCAGATCAATCCTAGTTTATTCTGAATTGTGTCTCATACTAGTTGTGTGATCTTGGCCAAGTGTCCTCACCCTCTGTGCCTTTATGTTCCTCATTCACAAAGTGGAATTAATAATAGTTCCTATAGTTTGGAATTATTGTGAAACTGAAATGATATACTGTATAAAATGTTTGGAACAAAGTTTGGCATATTCAGAGTATACAGTGAGATGTTGTTGCTATTATTGTAATAATTGGTTTACTTTTTTTATGCACTCCTTGAAGGCCAACTGCATGACCTTCACCCCTATACCATTGTGGCAACTCAACAACGTTTCTGTGAATGGCTTAAAACAATTCTTTAAAAAACAAAATACAACCAGAGACATTGAAATTAAGAACAATCTAACAATAGCCAGAGGGGAAGGGGGAAAGGGGGAGGGAACAGTGCAGGGAAGGGTTTTCAGGAAACACTATAAAGGACACATGGTCATAACCAAGGGGGAGGGGGGGAGTGGGGGAGGGAGGTGGGATTGGCCGGGGTGG
>VMDR010020472.1:0-17538 GCA_007922815.1 Macrotus californicus
TTCTAACATTCATTAGCATTCCATATTTAAATCTCATTCTCAAGGAGTTTATTACAGGACTTTGTCTGGGTTGTAATAGCATCACCAATTTTTGAAGTTTTATATAACATTTTGCACTCTAGTCATCAAAGAACATTCCTAGTATCTCCCGTAGATGTGATGTTTGAAGTTCTCTAACCTGATTTTGGAGATAGAGCTGATCATTATTTGAAGAGGCCCTGGAACTTTCTCCTTCACCCACTCCCCCACCTCAAATCCCATCAAGAGCCATTCCTCAGTTCCTTGGGGAACTTCGCCAGATGTATTAGTCAGCTTTGGCTGTGTACCAAAAACTCTCAGTGGTTTGTAGTAACAAAACATTTACATCTTGCCTGTGGGGTTGACTGGGCAGCTGCAGCAGTCCTGCTCTTAGCTGTGGGTCAGGTTCAGGCATGTTCCATGAGTTTTTCATTCTGGGACCCAAGATGAAAGAACAGTAGCTCCTGGGCCAAACTATTCTTAATGTAGAAGGTGGGAAGGCAAAAGCCTGAGAGATCAAGTCAAATGGTACAAGCACATTCAAAGCTTTTGCTCACATTCTTTGGTCAAAACAACTCATATGTCCAGAGCCAACAACAATGCAGAGAGTAAGAAACTCTTCATATAGGTGAG
The DNA here is from genome assembly GCA_007922815.1 of Macrotus californicus. Lineage (NCBI taxonomy): Eukaryota > Metazoa > Chordata > Mammalia > Chiroptera > Phyllostomidae > Macrotus > Macrotus californicus. The sequence goes on from VMDR010020472.1 coordinate 652, forward strand.
GAAGGGAAGACAGAGCATTTGTTAAATAGTAACCCCACTCAACATACCCTAGTAGACCTAGATAACAAAAATAAACAGTCCATTGCAGAAGGGACCCAAACTGGAGGTAGATTGCCTTGATTAGGCTCCACTTCTGTTCCCTGGGAATACCTCTCCTTACCATTGTTCTCATGGCTCTTGGCTCCACCTTCTGGGTGACAATTTTCCACGATTCTTCTTGGCCACATCTGAAAGAGAGTATGTTCTCTCTGGCAGCTGAGCAGCTTCCTCATCCTGCCACCTGCATGCAGAATATTGGGGACCCTAAGGTTTCTTTCTTTGTTTAAATAAAATTTTGATTGAGGATAATTTTAGATTTACCCAGAAGTTGCTAAGATATAAATGTTCTTATATACCCCATACCTAGTTTCTTTTATTATTATTAACATCTTACATTATTGTAGTACATTTATCACAATTCATGAACCAATATTAATACATTATTATATCTGAAGATCTTTTTGTATGGCACAAAGAGTCATCGTCTCATTTAGAAAAAAAAGTCACAACTTTTTTATTACAGGCCAGGGTGCTTTGGGATTTAAATTTCTCTTAAAACTATTTTTATATATTTTTGTTATTCAATTAATTCCTGAGACAAGAGCCATATCCACAATAATTTCCAAGTCATGCCTCTCTTTTTCCAAACTTAATTACAAGTAGAGCTTATCAGGCTTTGTGGAACCTACTCTCTCTGTCTCTCTCTCTCTCTCTCTCTCTCTCTGTCTGTCTGTCTCTCTCTCTCAACGATTTTGTCCAGATAAAAAATTTACTGGGTGCTGCCTTAATCCATTCAAAGATTACCCAAAGAGTCTGATCGGTATTTTTATTTGATCTTTGTCCTGAGACTGGGTCTTATTTAGCATCTTAACCAGCCTTTGTGGCCTTAAACATGTCTTGATTTTTTTTTTTTCTTTTTCTATTTGAAGATGAGAAACAGTTCTATTTTTCAAATTTGCAAGTCCCAGAATTTCTGGAGTCACTCCACTCTTTCACCCCTGCCTTACAAGCAGGCCAATTCTTTTTTGAAAGACCTTAACAAAGTCAGTAACCAACTCATGCTGGTAAGTCTCTCTTAAAATCTTGTCACTAAAACCACATGTTCAGGAGTGTATTTTTGTCTTCAGGTTATCACAGATGACAGTTTTACCAAATATTTGCTACTAGACAATATGAATCATCATTTTTTCAGTCTTCAACACTTTCTTGCTGCCTGCTGTTCAGTTTCAGAGACCATGGACACATATTTTAAGTTTTTTCCACAATAGCACCACATTTTAAGAACAAATTCCTATATTAGGCAGCTTTTGCTTCAATAATGCTGTGTAATAAACAACCACCAGATCTCCGTGACTAATGAAACAAAGACATCTTGCTCATGGCTCTGAGGTTGCCTGCAGTGGCTCTGCTCCAGCCTGCAGGGGGTTAGATCTGCTTCTCTGCTCTCACCCCAGGCCCAGGCTGACGGAAGAGGGCTCTTTGTATGGCACAGGGCAGGAATGCAAAAGGCCAGGCCAAATCACACAAGCACATTTTAAGCCTCTGCTCACATTTTATTGGCCAAAGCCACTCACTCACACAGACAGACCCAGTCAATGGAGGGAGAAAAGAGAGCAAATACATGACAATATTACCATTTACCTCACCAGACAAAGGGCTGCCCTTCATTATTTATCATTTAGGTGGTCACTAAAATGTAGGGGGAGTAGAAAGGGAGGGATGCAAATATGGTTAGGCAAATGCTTTTTTTCTATGCTGTCACTCACAGTTCTAACCCCTCCTTTCATGCCTTTCATCTCCCTTAAATAGCTTCTTTCTCTAAAAAACCACCTGGTGCTGGGTTTCATCAATACCTAATTTCTGAGGAGCTGGAGCTGCGTCTATGCCTAGTTTCTGAGGAGAGTGCAAAGACTTGTCAGCCTGACTCCCAAATGGTCCTCAGCGCTCCCCATGAGTTGCTGTCTTGCTCTTCACCAGTTGCGTCCACACCAGAGATTTCTCTTTACAGCCCTGCCACTTCTGCTACAGACCAGAGTTCCCTTTTGTAGCTCTCTTCTAAGGGGGATGATCCTTTTGCCTTTTTAAGGAACTTACAATGTCCGGCTAGGTCTCCAAGTTCTCTCCCAGCCTTGGGCAGAGAGAAGAACTGAAGGCAGAGTTGCTCAGGCATGGTCCCATCTCATTCCTTAACATCAAAGCCAAAGGTCATGGCGCCCCAGATGTACCTTCCCGCCACTCCTCCTGAGGTATTGAACAGCAGGCCGTAGCCTCACCTGTAACCCCTACATTTTCCTCAGTGCCCTCCTCTCCTCAGCCCCACTGGCTCCAGTTACTTGGGGCCATCATCACCTCTAGCTTGGCATTCTTTGCCAGGTTCCAAGCATGGCTCTACCTCTAGCCTACCCACCTCCAAAGTACTCTCCATTCACATTGATCTACAGTGATCTTTCTAGGGTGAAAATTTGATCTCGTGGCTCTCTTGACTTAAATCTTTAAATGTTTTTATACTTTGCCTCTAGTAAATAAAAGGTAGCTTTCCATGTGTGTCTCCATTTGCCCCCAGATATTCGGCTTTAGTAAAGGGTCAAGCATCCCTCACCCATTCAGACTCCCACGCCTCCAGGCTCCCAGATTCAAGGGAAATGGCTCTCGCCATCCTGTTGGACAGGCCTACTGGGCCGCAGAGTAGGCCTGAAAGCCTAAGTGTCCCACAAGATTGCCTCACCCCAGGCCCACGCCTCTGGCACCACACCAGGCCTCCCCAGAGGGGAAATGGCTACTGACAGAAATGTAATCAAACTGCTGGACACATGGTATTAGCCCCACAAATTGTGACACTTAAGTCCTGCGCCCACTAGATCTTGTCTCTGTGGCATCAGGAACTAAGTAAGGAAAGAAAAGTCAGTGGAGAAGGAAAAAACAACAACATTTAAGGAAACTGGAAATAATGTTCTTCTTTAGGATTTCTAAGGTAGGAGTAGATGACCTCATGAAGTACCTTCTTAAGATTCTCTGGTTAGGTGGAAGTGAGCAAAGTGGGGGAAGCGGCGTCGGAAAAAGACTTTGGTGGGGGCGACAGGCCTACAGTGCAGTGTGCAGATGTTTTGTTGAGCTGTCACCTGAAAGCTGTATGATTTTGTGAGCCAATGTCACCCCAGTAAATTTAATAAAAAAAAGAATGAAAAGGTAGCTGTAGTGCTGAGAACTGAAGGATTAGAGGGAGGCAGGCTGGTGACAATCTGGGGAAAAAAACCTTTCAGGCAGAGGGAACAAAATAGCACAAAGCCCCTAAGTGATGACTGATCTTTCCGTGTTCAAGGAGCAGCCAGAAGGCCAGTGTGGATGGAGCAAGCAGAGGGAATGACAGGAGTAGTGGGAGGGGCAGAGGGGGAGTGTGAATAGTGCTAGTTTCTTTGACCTTTGAATAGGTCTGGAGTCACCTCTAGTACTATGCCTTTCGCTCCTAACCCCTCACTACTCCCAGAGAATATACTAAGGTATTAGACAACCAGGATGGCTTGGACTAGGGTGTTTGCAAAGGAGACAGTGAAAATAAATAGTTTGGTGACAGAATCAACAGAACTTGTCAACTGATTGGGTGTGAACAGTAAAAAAGAGAAAACAAGTATAATTCCAGTTATCATCCCAATTTTCCAGATGGGGAAACTGAGGCTTTGTGAGAAGAAGTGACCTGCCCAAAGACAAACAGCTACAAATTGCCTTATCATTATATCTCCAGTGGCAGCACAGTGCCTGGCACATTATAGGCACTTGACAAATATTGTCTAATAAGCAATGAGGCTTCATGCAAAAAATGAAAATAAAAGTCTCTGACAGCATTACTAGGAGGTGGAAGACATTCTTTAGCCCTCCTTCCATTTCTCTTATTGTACACGAAGAGGTGCAAGGACCCTAGTGTGGTCACAAAGCCAATGGCAATGTTAATAAAAGTCATGTTTACTCATAAACAGATCTACCTTTCTGGGACAAAATTGCTGTTCTATTTTGAAAAGATTTTAATCAAGTCTTTTTTGTTTTGTCTTGTTTTCAAGTAACAAACACATCAAACTTACTCAAGCAAAATAGTGTGGCTGTTGTAAGGATTCTGGGATATCTCATAAAACTCAAGGTCAAGAAAGTGGGCCTTATAAATAACTGAAATGAGGATTGGCTACAGCAGTAAATATTGAAGCCAAATCCAAGCAGCGTGTGTTAGTATTGATGTTTTCATGTAATTATTGATGCCACTAGCCCAGGAGGCCAAATGCTGGACTTGTCAAATGCCAGCTTTATCCCACCTCTCTCTCTCCCTAGAACTGACCCTCCCACCACTCTCTATGCAGAGAACCAGCATGTAATTTTTTCCTATACATGACAGCCCCTGTTGGGACCAGATGAGGTAAATGATCCAAAGGCAGCTTATCCATTTCCAGCCAAAAACCCATGAGGTGGTTGAGTGCAAAGGTCTCACCCCAAAGTATCTTTCTCAGTTCTAGTTTATAGATCGCTGTATTAGTTTGCTGGGGCTCTCACAACAAAGTACCACAGACTAAGTGGCTTAAACAGCAGACATTTATTTTCTCACAATTCTAGAGGCTAGAAGACTGCTATCAAGGTATTTGTAAGGTTGGTTTCTCCTTGGATCATCTTTGAACATCTTCTCACCGAGTCTCTTCCCTCTGTGCATGTATGTCCTTATCTCCTCTTCTCATAAGGACACCAGTCAGATTGGATTAGGCTCCACGCTCACTTTAACTTTATTACCTCTTTAAAGACCCACCTCCAAATATAATCAAATTCTGATGTACTGGGGGTCAGGACTTCAACATATGACTTTGAGGGGGGAGCCAATTCAGTTTATAATAGTGCCCCCGTTCTTTTTAGAAGTGTCTTGTGTGAGCCCATGCAATCAAAAGAACCTGACAAACTGTGTTAGGACTCTGTTGTAAGTGGCAGAAAACCCAAATCAAACAGTCTTTAGGAAAAAGGCAATTCATCGGCTCAAGTAACTGAAGAAGTCAGAAGTGTCACTACTTTTAGGTATGTCTGGATCCAGAACTCAAGTAAGGTCATTTTATCTGTTAGGGTCCTGGCAGGAAATGGAATTGCTCCACCTAATTAGGTTTTTTAAAGAGGACTACTTATGATAAGGGCAGAGTTCAGGAAGATTACAGGGGATATTGAAGTACCAGAGCAAGTAACAGTAGGACCTGTCACCATCTCTAGGCATGAAGGAGTAAAGCAAGAGCGGTTAGTGGAACCTGAAGACAGAGAGTTGTGGCAACAGTCTCCTGATAGGAGCTGTAGCCTTCAGTAGAGAGACAGTCAGCCTGAAGGAGACCCCAGAGAAAGGAATTGGGGAATAAGTAATCTAATGTATCTGATCTGATAGTACTCCCACCTGAAAGCCAGAGGGGAAGATAGGTTGATAGAGTCCATCTTTAGTCAGCCGGTAGAGAGGAGGAGAGGGAAGATCTAGGGCAAGGGGCAAACACCAGCCCCATCACTGAGACTTGGTCTCACTCTCCATCTTCTGTGTTGGTGTCTTTCTAAACAGGTCCATCGCCCTTACAACATGCAATCTGTAGAAAGAGGACTTCTCTTGCCCAAGTCTTTCTAACAAAAATACAGAATTTAGTCTCATTGTCCTGATTTATAACACCAAACCAATCTGTTTCAGTCTATATTTATGCCCATCTCTAAATTAGTCTTTGTGGCCAATGGGCAATCAAACTGGTCATGATCACCTGAATACCATTGGAGATAGGAGGGTGGCGTTAATTCCACAGAAACACACAACGTGGAGTAGGGGAGAGTGGCTCTCCAAAGGAAAATTCAGTTGTTGTTTATAGAAGAAGGGAGACTATATAGAGGCTGGACAGGCAAAAACAGCACATACATATTACATTACCCAGACTACTCATAGTCTAGTCCTTGGTAAATATGTAATGACTGATTGCATTGATTGGATATAGTATGTTTTGAGAACTATTCATTGCACATAGTTGGAGCTCAATAAACACTTGCAAAAATTTGTTGATATACAAATGGTATTAATTTATGGACAAAATTGTTCTGCAATAGACTAGGAGATGTTTCTGAATCTACAGGATATTTTTCCATTTCCAGTTCTTATAGTGATCCTTATGAATTTTGACTTATGATTATTAACTTCTTGTTTGTAGAAACCTATATTTATGCCCCAAACACTGCCTCTTTCAGTGTACTGAATTATTTTGTAAACCCTGTTTATTTGCTTTTATTAGACCACAGTCTTAAGAATTTCTGGCTTGTTTACACACACATCACCAAGTATTTTTTTAGACTCATTTAGCAAAAGATCATTATGAAAGCGGCAGTAAAGTGAAGTAAGATTAGTGAGCAATTTAAATTTTACTGTTAATAGGGCTTTTTTTGTCTCTGCCCATTACAGATGACTATCAATGTTGCTAAGAGAAGTTTATTAAACTGGTACAAATGAATATTATCTTTAAAAAGTCAAGCTGTCTTTATCTGATCTCAAAGGTGAGCTTGTAAGATTAATCCTTCTGATGTTTGCTTGTCATTCAACCATAACTTTTCTTCTACCCACACCCAGTGGTTTTTTGTTCAGCTCCAGCAAGTTTTTGGCAGTGGTTCTGTCAATGGCTCTTTGGATAAGAGGCCTGCCAGTAGGGCTGAAGCAATATTTTGCAGGGAGTGGGATCAGGGAGTCAGACTGAGCTGACATTAAAAATCAAAGAATTTCTCAAGTATAACCATTACCATTTTAAGGTTTTAATGCCACTGAACATTTCAGATAAGGAAACTTCCCCTTTATGTCTCTTATATTCTGGAGAGCGATGATGTCTTTGATTTATCTCATAAATATTTATACAATAGACAAGAGAAGTGATAACCCCACCTTAATAGAACTTAATTTCCTGTGGGGAATCCCCAATGCACGGATGGTGGGGATTGCCATGGTGTCTGCAGGTATGCATGTGTAAATGTGTGCAAGCTAGTGCACCTGTTGTCCATTCATCCTTGCACAGAACACTCCAGAGGGAATAGGAAGGACATTCTGAAGTTCTGAAGCATCTACTTTTCCATCTTCTGTGCCAACAAAGGAAAGCAGCATTGTATATAGCCCCCAAATCTTACCTATTTAATTTTGGAATACGTGGTAAGCAGCAAGAGCAGAAGATTTAGCTTCTTCCTTATCTCTTACATAGACATCCCATCTATCTAAATCCCTCCCTGCCTCTTATATTAAGCCTTTCTGATCATTCCAGCCCAAAATGTCCTTATTGTTCCTTTTCTTTCAACTCCTGTAGTGCTCAGAGTTAGTTATATAATCCCTCACAGTAGTATCTAATTTTTTTTAGATGTCTCCTTATGCTCCTTCAGGGCAGGGACCAATTTTAATGCTTTTTTTATATTCCCCATGGCCTGTAGTCTCAGGTAGAGCAGAAGCTCTATAACTACTTACTAAAATAACAGGAATGCTTTGCTCAGGTTAATATTAAACTTAGTTTGCATTCTCAGACCATAAACCACACAGTCATTACAGGGCCATTTGTGTAGGAGCAGCTTTGAATGTACCAGTAATAGAATAGACCTTGCCTGGTGGCTGGAGGAAATAGACCAGGCCTAATAAAAAATCTAATAAATTAGGTCAAAACTGACCCAGAGAACATCAGAGCTTATAAAAAAATCATTTGCTGCATAGCCTGTCATTTTACAGAAAGGAAACAAAGGCACTTAGAGGTTGTGACTTACTCAAGGTCACATTGAATTTAGTGAGAAAGCCCAGAACAGTAACTGCAGTTCTTGACCAAGTTGTTGGTTGAAGAGGCAGGTAAGAGAGTCAACTAGATGTAGGCTCAACCTTGTGTTTGTCAAGTCATCATAATTACTGTTTTTCAAACCCTTTTTAAAAGTGTTCCTGGCATTGTGTCAGATACTTCCCATTGGTAATACACTACTTCACTTAAAATTGACAACCATTTGAGGGAGGTACAGTATCAGTCAGGGTAACAGAATAAGTAGGAGGCATATGAGTATATTAAGAGACTTGCTGCAATTTATTGTGGGAGCTGACCAGGAAACTCTGACTCTGTAGGGAAGGATAGGCTGGGATTTGGGACACAAAGCAAAGCTGCAGTCCACAGATAGAATTTCTTCTTTTCCAAAGAAGCCTCAACCCAACTTTCAGCTGATTGAATCAGGCCCACACAGATTATCAAGTCAATTCACTTAAAGTCAACAGATTATGGACTTTAATCACGTCTGCAAAACCTAGAATAGTATCTGATTGAATAATTAGAGACTATAGCCCAGCTCTGTCTGGTGGCTCATTTGGTTGGGGAGCATCGTCCCACATACCAAAAGGCTATGGGTGCTATTTCTAGTCAGGGCATATAACTAGGTTGCAGATTTGATCCCCAGTCAGGGCACATAAGGGAGGCAACCAATCAATGTTTCTCCTTCTCTCTCTCTGTCTGCCCCTCTTCCTCTCTCTCTGAAATCAACAAATATATACTCAGGTGAGGATAAAAATTTCTTTTTTAAAATAGAGACTGTAGCCTACAATTACACATAAAACTGACCACCACAGACATTAAAATGCTTAACTAGTTCCCCAAGTCACAGGGCTAGTGTCAGACTCAAGACCCCAGAGCACTCTGCCTGTCTCCATGATCTCTGTCTGATCTAGTGCACAGTCTCCATGTACAAACTTGAAAAAGTTCTCATACTGCTCTGAGCCCCAGATTCTTTCCCCTGTGAAATGATGCAAATCACATCTATGGCATAGGGCTTACATGTGAATTAAATAGAAAAAGTGAGTTGTTAGCACATAGGAAGGATCCAACAAATGTTAGCTTCTTTTCCTTGCCCTTTCCACTACATCACACTCACACTCACACTCGCACCCACACTCATGAACTGTGCTCCCAGTCCATATCAAAATTAACGCCACATGATAGGTCCTGGCTCAGGGGTGGATTTCTTTCTGAAATATTGCACAGACATTACAATTTCAAAGAGTAGCAGCGGTGTGACTTTCCCCATTAATCTTTGAGTGTCCTTCCTGACTTACCTTTTCTGCTTTGACTCCTATCTGCTGGAAGATTGGTTTGCTTTCTCAGCCAGGTAAAAGAGAACAAATTGGCTGATTCTGTCTCTTGCTTGTTTAAGTTTACTTCTGCCTAATATGAATTCAGATCTCTTTTCTAAGAAAGAAGTATTTTTGACTTCAGGCAATAAATGTAAGAAATAATCTTGTGTGTTGACACTTTGTGATCATGTTCCCCAAATTCACTGTCCTACTACTTTCTGGGACATTGAAGGTTGCCTGCAAGACAAGGTGATTAATTCTGTTGGAATTCTACTGTCTTCCTTGAGTGGGGCAGGGCAAAAGGGAGTTGATTACTCCTGCTTTGTTCTCAAGATAAGAGCAGTCATAGCTCCTGGTCCAATAACCAAGTGGCACCACTTGATATTTTGACATTTATCTTTTCTTCCCAAACTCAAAACCAACAATTTTAAAAGACCTTCCTGGCCTTGACATTAACTACACCAAATGAAAATATTTCTTTCTACTGGAAAGTCACAACTGCATGCTTTTTTATAATACAAGCTACAGTTCCTAGTGAGGGAGAAGATTTATTTTTAATACTTCACCTGCCTCAGTATTTCATCCCTGAATACATCTCATAGTAGGATCTCTGTACCTCATCCAGGTGCAGCTGGAGGAAATATGCTGTGAGTCTCAAATGTCCTAAATGTCTACAGCACATGGTCCTACTCACATATGCCCTTTGTACCATGTATCTTGTTGCCCTCTCTCATTCTCTACTATCACTATTCCAAACATATCTTCATGTCCCCCTACTAACTCCTGCCTCCTTACCTGACTCTCAGTAGATGACCTTGCTACCTCCCTGGCAGAGAACTTGAAGGCTAGCAGACAGAAACTCTCTCAACTCACTGATTGACCACCTTCTGCTTTCCCACTAAAACCTTCCTGTACCAGACTTTCCTCACTTCCCTCAACTCTCAGAAGGGACATTTCTTCTTTTTTTCCAGGTAAATCCTTCCATTTGTCTCCCCTACCACACATTCTCCATTATTTCCTTTCTCGACTTTTAGGCCCTATTTCACACGATCCTATCCAACAGCCTACAAAGAGATGCATGTCTTGTCCATTAGGAAGGAAGGAAGGAAGGAAGGAAGGAAGGAAGGAAGGAAGGAAGGAAGGAAAAAAGGAAAAGGAAAAGGAAAAGGAAAGGAAAGGAAAGGAGAGGAGAGGAGAGGAAAGGAAAGGAGGCAAACCCCTCTAGCTATTGTCCTGTCTTTTCTCCTCAGACAGGCTTCTCGGGACAATTTCTTGTGTCTCCAGTTTCTCTTCTTTCACTGTCTCTCAACACACCGCAATTTGCTTTTGCCCATATCACTACAGATGCTTTTGTTAAAATTACCAGTGACCTTCTAATTACCAAATTCAGTGGATACTTTTTGTTCCTACCAACTTGATTACTATGGGACATTTGACACTGTCTCCTAGAAAAATGCTTCCTGATTTTCAGGACAGTGCCTGGTTCTCTTCCACCTGCTGGCAGGTTCTCATCAGAATCCTTCATTGACTTTCTCCTTTGACCTGCTACCTCAGCTTCTGTCCTGACTCTTGTTTTCTTCTCACTATATACCTTCTTCCAATGATGTCCATGCCTTACCAGGACCTTTAATGGCTCTTTTCTCCCCATGCCAGAGACCACTAAAACCTATACAAGTTGCTGCAGTGATTTCTTACAGCCCAGGGAACTTCTCTAGGCAACAGATTTCACCCACTGCTTAGAACCTTCTTCTCTTGTTTTGTTTCCATCCCACTCTCTGAAACAAGGACCCATACTTTCTGTTAAGCCTCTTTGCATGCATGACTTATTTAGATGATCAGCCTGGGTTTTGAGTCTATTGTAATAAGAACAAAATTATTAATACATGAGTCCTTCCAACCTTTCCCTTCCTCCTGGCCTCTAAAAGGATCCTTTGCAGGTTTCATTTCTTTTCCTTTCCTCTCCTTCCTCTCCTCCCACCTTCCAGAGAAGCCTCTTCCTCCCTTACCAGATTCACCTTTGGGGATTTTATTGTCAATATAAGAAAACATCCAGACCTGTAGAGAAGTGTTATGAGTTTGTTTGAGCAAAACTGATGACAATTGCCAGGGAGAAAAACCTCAATGGACTGAGAAAATGCTCCAGTGAATGGCAGTTTTGCACCCTATTTTATACATTAGAATCAAAGGAAATGGTGTAAGGGAGTTACATGAAATCCATTGGTCATAGATTAGGGAAGCAGGAGAAAAATAAAGTGGGTAAATCTCTAGGATTGGATAAAAAGTAAACTAAATAGACACTTACTCTTTTATTTTGGTGGGTATAGGATAGTTAATAGTTAAAAGTTAACTTGATAACAATAAGGGGTACTATGATCTCCTGCTCTGGTAGGAGATTTTGCCCTGAGGGGTCTAGAAAAAGGAAATTACCCTGACATTCCAAAGGTATGTTATCATAGATACAAAAAGACAATAGACAGGCTCACTTAAGGCTCAGATTAACCATTGTCAAGGAAGATACTGGCCTTGGGCGTAACTACCCGCTATGACTTGCTTTTAGTTAGAAAGTTTTTGCTTCAGACCATCCCATGTGGTTAATTTAGGTCTCTGAGTTTGTAAGGCCTGCCATGCAGGCTTCCCCTGAGCTTGTCAGGTTTAGTATGTGGCCCCTGTTTTGTCCACATTGTGATGTAGAATAAGGAGGAATTGGGAAGGAGATAACAACAGGAGATGAGGGGCTAGGACTGGATGTGAGCTTTTCAGGACATTCAGGAAGGCTGGAGGAGCAGTTAGTGATGAGAAGGAAATAAATGGGAAAGTGATGGGGGTCTTCAGAAATATTGTATGGTCTATATGTTCATTCAAAATGACATGCTGAGCCAAGTAGCTAATTTTCAAGTCAGGCCATTGAGAATTCTGTTGTTTTTGGTTTTTTTTCACATCTTTCTATTCACTGCCTCTGCTTGTCTGTTAAGCGTTAAATGGTGCTTAAACTTCCTCTCTTCTTCAAAGCTTTCCTTGATTGTCCTAAGTGGAACTGATCACTTTCTCCTTTGTACTACCTTGAATTTACCAGTATCAAGGCAGTTATCACATACTATACTGTAATTATTTCATTTATTCAACTGTCTCTGCTCCTAGACAATGAAATCCTTGAAGGGAATCATTGTATGTTATTGTTGAATTTCTATCACTCAGTGTAGTATCTAGTTTCTAGTAATTGTTCAATAAGTAAACACTTATTAATTACTTCAATGAATAAACAATAAAATCATAAGGCTGTCAGGAATCCAATTAGAAGATAGTAGGGATAAGTAATTTGCCCAAAATTAAACAGCTACTAAGTGAGGGAGAAGTAGGTAAACTTGGTCTGTTACCATGAAGTCCATACATTTTTTTCATGGCAATCATTCTGTTGCTGGTGGAAATCGGGTTCTTTCATGAGATTGTGAAGAAAGTATTCCAAGGACCCACACATGGGAGATTGTGGTGTGGTAGGGTTTATTCAGGAAGGCTGCCTCTGGGTTTCCAATTTCCAATCTCCCTCTGTCCTGCCATGTCTTCAACAAGGCCAAAACAAAGGCCAGTGTCCAGAATTTCTGTTTTACATTAAAACTTAGTTCTTTAGAGCCTGCACAGTCTGCTACTGGCCCACAAGGCTATTGGACCCACGTGGTTGTGTGTGTTCCCAGGTGAGAGAGAGAATGTGTGAACAAATGGGGCAAGTGTGGGTCACCAAGCAAGGGAGAAAGAGAGAGAGAGAGCTTCCTTTTTTCCACTGGGATTATAACCAGGAGCTTTTTCAAAATAACTAGTCAACTTCCCAAGCTTTCACAGGCTTCTGATGGGTCCACCCCTGACTAATGATACTTTTCCCAGGTTAGACTGACAGGCTTCTATGGCCAAGCACCTCCCCCTGGGGCATTTTTACTACTATTGTGCATGTCCTTCCCTCCCTCTTCTTTGTCTTATCTCTCTCCCTAATGATCTGTGGGTAACAGATCAGTGGTTCCCTGGGGGTTAGTGCGAAACTGTAGCTTCCTGGTTAAACAAACAGTCCCAGTGTCCAATTCCCTTTGCTCTCTTTCTCATTAATAATCAGCTAACTACGCAGTAACAACACCACATCCTAGCTGGTCAAAGTTCTTGTACTTTAGAAATTACTTTTCTGATAGTAATAATGTTGTCTTTCTTTATGGTGACATTTCTAGAGCATTTTCTTGGAGGTGTCTTGGGGATACAAGAAGCTTTTGAATCATTCTGTTTTCACTGCATTTTTTTTAGTGCTCATATTTTAAATCTTTCTAGAAAATTCAAGCTGTTAAAGCCTTTTCTCCTCCATTTATTTGACAAATCTTAGGTGATGATATTGTTGGAAAGGAGGTCATACTTGGAATCTCTGAGCTCTACCTGTTGTCATTCATGAAAGGCCAGTTATCAATGCCATGGCACCCTGAAGCCAAGGTAGGTGGAAGAGTTTGTTTTGAAGAAAGTCAAGGCACACAGTAGAGCCATGTTTGAGGAGAAGTAAGGGTTTTGTGTTCAGCAAACCATTACTGTTACTCAGCAAGGACCTCTCTTTCTCAGGAGTCAAGTGAAACAGCCACAGATATCTGGCAAATATTCTCTTTTTGGATTAATTTCTGAATCTGTTTTCCTCACCTTCTATAATTGCTGGCTAAGACAATGTAGTATGTGATGCCTGGACACATTAACTCAGGAAAGAAAAAAGAAACATTTGGCAGTCTACACTCTTATTTTAAAAAAGAATAGTTGGTTCTCTCCTGTTGGAAGGTAGAGAATATGTGAATCAAATCAATGGTTGTTTTTAGTCTTGGGTTTCTTTTTGTTGCTTGTTTGCTTTTTCAGAATATCTCTTTTATTTCATCTGACAAGAATGTGGGATAATATATCATCATTTTAGTCATTTAAAGAATTATACCACTTTTCTAAGTCATTTAGGGTACCTGTCTTCTTGATAAGCAGGACACAAGGAGAAATGTGGCAATAACCACGGATCAAAGTTATTATTGAATTTTAAAGTATACATGACCCCTAGAAATGAAGTGAAATAAAATAAAATATACATAGCCCCTTGCCTCCAAAGAACTGAAGTTTCCTTACAAAATTGTCATTGCCAAATAAGTGTTAATCTATTCAATACCAAAAGAGACAAGTGAAAGTGTGCACATTTTCAACACTATTTTAAGAACTTTTGAGGGTGGGGGGGGTGCAGTCACCAACTTACTTGCGGAGTAGAGAGGGTAGTCATGGAGGTTCTTAGTTTTTTGTTCCACCAACATTTGCTAAGCATTTTCTAAGCATAATGCACTGTACTATGTGTTAAAGACTCAGAGATTATTTAATATGGTCTCTTCTCTCAAGGCGCTTTCAGGAGAGTGGGCACTGGTAGCAGTTAGTATTGACAGATGAGGCCCACGATGGCCACAAGCACTGAGGCCATGGGGACACACGCGCACCTGTAGGATGAGGAGCAAGAAAGACAGCCCAGAGATGTCACCTGGGTTGGGTCTTGAAGATAAATAGAAGATAAGCCAAGAAAATTATTAAAGAGCTTTTTCCTCTGTCTTTAATAAATGAAGCAAAGAAGACAAGGGTCCTTTAGAAAACTAAGAATTTCAGAATGACTGGGATATCATAACTTGGAGTCTGGAAGTGGTAGTCTCATGAAAGGTGTGGTAAGGGGTGGGGAGCAGACCAGCTAGGACAAAGGTACAAGTGGGGAAAAAGCAGAGAGATTCCACGAAACAGCTTCTACAGCTCCCTGTCTTGCTACAATTGAGCCAGACATGTCTGGTAGAATACAGTCTTTTTCTAGATATGCCCACTTCTCAAAAACAGCCCTGAGGAAAAAGTCATTGCCTCAGAGTTCACAGAGCCTGCTCCTCTAGGTTCAGGGACTCTGGGAGGCAGGGAAATAAGACTTCCCACCCCACAGCCATGGAAACACTTACTCAAGAGCCTCTTGATCCCAAATGAGAACAAGCTTCCTAAGAATCCAAACACTGCAGGTCTTAAAGCCAGCCACCATCAGCAATCCAATGGCAATGTTGCCCCAAACTGAAATAATAACCCACATTGACTGGCTGTGTGATTGTTTACCCACTGGGCAAGGACCAAGTACACAGTCTCTCTCAGCCTATTGCTTCTGATAATTGCTTAGTCAATATTTATATGTGTATTGACACTTCTGAACTATTATTTAAGGGTAACTGATTGATGCTCAATAAATATTTACAAATAATCATTACAATTACAATTGGACTCTGTAGTGAGGGAAAAAACAAAGGGAAGGGGAATAGAAGCAGTGAGAAAGAGTAAGAGTGCAAAAAGAATATAAAGAAGTAATCATCAATATTAACACAGTGAGTACTTACTAAATCCCCAGTCTGGAGACTAGCACTTATGTATGCATATTATCTAATTTAATGTTTACAAAGACCTATAATAGAACATTATCATCATCTCTATTTAACAGATGAGGAGACTGAGGCTCAGATAAGCTGAGTAACTTCCCAAGGCCAGGGGAGTGGTTTTCTGACTCCCCAGACCAGGGTTCTTATTTGTTACATCTAGCTTCTGGTAAGAGAGGAAGAGGTCTTAGGGCTTCTCTCTAGACATCTTAGTAATAGTAATCTGAGAATGAGCTGCAGGAGATTCTGCCATGTGTTTCAGTAACTCAAGAATAAAGTTTAAATCTTGCTTGGATGGCTTAAAAAACCTATGAGCCCAACCACTCTTCAATGACCCACACAATTTTCTCTGGAGATTTTGGATCACCATTGTCACTTCCCCTGCCTCTCTCCCCTTTATTATTCTGATCTTTGTTTATATTCATCTTATACCCATTTTGACTGTCAACCTCCCATGAATGACAAATGCATTTATACTTGGGGGGTGCTCTGGCTTACAGAGAAGCCAAAGATTAGAATCTGGTGTGTAATATATGATATGCCAAATTCCCACATTTGGTGTATGCTTTCTTGCTGTGTTGGCTTGGGATTTCCCGTTAGATATGAGAAAAATTATTTTTAATAGAATTATTCATGAATGAGTAATAGATGGCTTTAGAAACATTAATTCACAAAGCACTTTGGCTACCAGGTTGTCAAAAGCCCACTAGAAGATCCATTTAAAGATTAAATATTAGTGTGTTTGAAGAGCTCTGCTTTTGCTATACCTGACCTGGGTGTGTGCTTTTATGATTCATTATTTGTAGCTAGGAAGCAGATGTTTTGTCTTATTTAGCCTACAGAGAAAATGTTGCTGAATAAGAAGTAACATATTTTAGAATAGGTTAATGAGGATCAAAAGAGTAAATAAAAATGAAGAAAATGTGCCCCCCATGTCACAATGTTCATAAATATAAGCCTAGTTTATAGCTAAATACAATAAAATTAAATACAGTAGGCTATTTATTTTCATAATTTCTTGTGTAATCCAATAATAACAGTTACTGAGTTGAACTGAATTACTGATTAAGAATGTCATTTTAAGCATCATACTTAAAAGTGCATGTTTAAGTTTCTAGCCTCAATCATTCATTCATTGAAATAGTTACTGAGAGCATTATGCTAAGTGAAATAAGTCAGGCGGTAAGGGAGAAATACCATATGATCTCACCTTTAACTGGAACATAATCAACAAAAGAAAAAAGCAAACAAAATATAACCAGAGACATTGAAATTAAGAACAATCTAACAACAACTAAAGGGGAGGGGGGAGGCGAC
>VMDR010020473.1:0-17536 GCA_007922815.1 Macrotus californicus
TATAATAGCATAATCAATAAAATATACTTAAAAATAAAATAAAATATTTATGTTCATAGAACTTCATTAATTCTCTCTGTCAATCCATGAATATCCTTTAAATCCAGGCATCTTCTAAGAAACAATTTAATAATACTTACTACTAGTACTATAGTTATAACAATAACTATAATAATAATATTAATAGCACAATAATTATAATGATTCTATAATTATAGTAATAATAAGACATCAATAATATAATTATTATTGTAGTAATTATCAATAATTTAATTATTTTAATAATTAGGATGATTTAATTCAAACAAATGACCCATAAGGTTGGTATTTTTATTATTCCTATTTTATTGATGAGAAGACTGAGTTATAAAGAAATGAAATTATGTGTTTAAGTTGAACAACTGGTATCTTATGGCAATAGAGTGCCATTTCTCTCCCACTTCTGCCTTTGATGATTCAAATATTCTTACCTCCAGAATGTGGTTGATCATTTTCTGCACTATTAACATTGTTCATCACATCCTTCTGGAAATGTTGAAGTCTTTACCTAGGCATACGTTCTTTTTACTCATTCATCCCACAGATTCAAGACCCAATTCAAGATTCTCGTCCTCTGGGAGGCCTTCCACAGTGCTCGTATTCAGAATTAATCACCCTCTCCTCTGTGTCCCCATTATGTCTTATATGACCTTCTATTACTGCACTAATCACAGTGTCCTAGAATTGTGCTCCTTGGCTGTCCCTTGAATTCAACTCTCCATCAAAGAGCTTGTCTCACTCATATCTTGTCTTTAATGTGTGGTACAGCACTCAGGGCATAGTAGGCACTGCACAAAGATGGCTTTATGAGTTCAGTGTGCTTTTTCTGGAAACATAGGAAATGGCTCTTCTGTGTCTTTTGTTCTTCTCTGCCATCCCTTCTCCCCAGTCCTCTTGTGCTGAGAGGACTCCCTACTTGAAAATTGAGTGAGATGGACAATGGCCAATTTGCCCAGATGCAGAAATAACCAAGGGCTATATCACCACATCAAGGATCTTCAGCCAACAGCAAGGCCAAAGCCCAAGTTTGGGTTGAGCTGGCAGGATCTACTGCCTCTCTCTTCCTATCATGAAAGGTGGTGGTTGGCCTGGGTGTGAAAGGTCAGAAATGATGATTCCATGTATGTGCACATATACATATATATATATGGCGCCATTCCCTTCAGCTTAGTTTATTTATCTTCTCAACTGATATTTATTAAATGTCATCTATATTCCATGTGTTGAGCTCAGTCCTGGGAATAAACTTTTCATAAATGGTAAGAAGGTCAGACACAGTCTCTGCCTTCATGGAACATAAAGCTGACTGGGGAGGGATGGGCAGGGGGAGACAGACATTGAACAATGATTCTATTATCTGAAATGCTCTACAGATCTGTCAGATCACATTTCCTCATTACTCAAAGGCCTCCATACTTTCCTCCACCACCAGAGTTTCTGTCCTGGGCTTTTCTTCCAGGCCGAAGGCCAGATATCACCAAGTACATTTAGTGGCTGTGTTACACCTCAGTGAGACAAAAAAAAAAAAATGGGTGTGAAAGCTACCCTCATTGCTGATACCCAATATTTACTGAGTGATTATTGCACACCAGGCCTTTTATTTCCCTTTATTTATTATATCATTTAATTATCACAGTGACCAGTGAGGTGGATGTTATTATCAACCCTGTTTTAATAACAGTATTTTCTAATGACATTTGGAGAGGTTAAGTAACCTGTCCAAGATTACACAGCTAGTTAAATTGAGGTGGAATTAAGATTCCAGGTTGTCAGAGCCAAAAGCATGGATGCTCTTAGTCATTTAACCATACTGCTTCTCTTGGCTCTAGTGGTAACAAAGGAATCCAGCAAGTACATCCATGTCAGTGTACCTTAATTTTTCAAAACAGAATAAAAGAGTCTGCTATTAATAATTACCCTTAGGACAATAGATATAAACTAGGACTTTTTGAGCAAATTGAGGCATATGGCCACCTATTTTGTATATATTTTTATAGGCTGAATCTTTAGGAATTTGTCAGTTTAAGTCACAGCAATGTAAACTAACGTATTACTTATGACATATTACTTATTACTTATAGCATAAAAGCTAGTGTTTTTATAGTTCCAGGTACTTAAAGAGATCCAATGCTTAGAAAGGCAAGAAAATTACAAAGTATACAAAAGTTCCACATATAATCTTGGACCAATTCTAATTGCTGTTGACCTTCATGTCACTGAGTTAACAGTAGAACCTGATGATGAAGCACGGAGCCTTATGTTGCGTTCATGTTCTAACCTCCCAGCAGACAGTTGAATTAACTCATTCATTCATTCATTCTTCAAAATATTTATTAAGTGCTTAAGTGCTACTTCATGTGTGTGAGTCAGGAGCTGTGGACAAAGTGATTGAGTCATGGTGCCTGCCCTTATTTTCACAGTCAAGTGACAGAGGCAGATGACTGACAATGGCAGTGGCATGATTTGCCTTTGCCATGAGTTCCCTCTAAGCCTCTGGAGTTAGGAAAACACTAGTCTTTACCATCAAAAACTTATGTCCCTAAATTAAAAATGTTAGGACACCAGAGTATTTAGTGCTTCCCTTCCCTTTGTGACTTATAATTTATAAAAATTTTATATACATTGTCTCATTTAATCCTATTAATAATAATAACAACAATAATAGAAAAAGATATTCTAGCTTCATTTGATAGATGAAGAAACTGAAGTTTTCTAAGACCATAGGGTGAATAAGCTAGGGAGTCAGGGTTTGAAACATGAGGGTTTTTATTTACAAATCAAATCTATACCCAGATTGCATTCATAGAATGCACCAGAAGGAAAGAGAGAACATCCCAGAGTCTAAATAGACTCCTACAGAATTAAATTAGACCCTTTGGACTACTCTCTTCCATCCACTTGGGGATTATTCTTACATATTAAAATAGTCATTATCCACCACATACCTATAACCCTGTCTTCATGACCAACTGACTCTTAGCTCAATATAAATGGTGAATCTCAGTATTAGCCAGGAATACCCACTTGTTAAAGGAGCGAAATCACTGCAGTGACAGAGACGTGAGTTGTTTATCTGTATTGTTTATTCATGCATGCACCAAACAGCCACACAATGGCATCACTCTTGCAGGAGCCACCTGTCACAGCCCCTGTGACCACTCAGGATAGAAGGCCAATCCAGTGCACTAAGTCAGAGCAGTACATTTGAATGCTAACTTTTCCACTTCCTTAATGCTGAGGTGTCAGTTTTCTCCCCTGCATGGATATAATAACAGGGAAGAGCCCTTCCTTCTTGGGTTTTCCCAAAAGTTAAATAGGAAAATGTAGGCAAAGCATCTACAGGATAAGTAATAAGTGACCAGAACATGGATGACAGCCATTGTTTAAAGCTTGAGACATGGTTTAAACAAAATCAAGTGCAGAGAGTTATTCTGGATTTACAACTGCTCAATTAAAAGGGTTCTTAGGGTTTATGATTCTCGTGAAAAAAAGGGCTGAACATTAAACGTATTGAATGACAGCATGGCATTGTGAAAGTAAGAAGGGATTAGAGTTAGGCAGACCTGGATTTGAACCAGTCTCTGACATGCACTCACAATGTGATCTTAAGCAAGTTACTCAAACTCTGTGCCTCATTCTTCTCATCTGTGAAATGGGGGTAAAATGCCTTCTCGATAGTAAAGTCTATAATAAGTACATGAGGAACCTAACGGGGAACTCAGTGAGGGTGGGGACTGATTTTGTCATGTGTACTGTTGAATCCCAGCGTGTAGCCCAGTGTGTCCATACAGTGAATGTTCACTAGTTGAATCAATGAAAGAACTTTGCCAGCACAAGGCGAATGCTCTGTGTATCATCACTATTTTCATTAACAGCTCTTAATGCTATTAGAGATTTGGGGCTGAAGAAGAGCAGGGCGTGTCGATGCCCACAATGTAATAGAACAACTGAGCTTGGCCAAGAAGTCACTGTGACATACTGAGCCAGGCAGGCACCTTATCACCCAAATTTCAATGTCACCATGACATCAAGGACACCTCTATCAGCAGCCAATTAGGGGTCTGTTTGACTCCTCTTATCAGCATATTGATCCCTTCTTTCACAAATGTCCTTTAATAACCCAAACTCCAAGTCCAGAGCACTCCAGGTTTGAAATCCTATTCATCTTGCTACCTAGGTTGGTAGCCAGAGAAATCTATAGTTTTTGCAAAATCTGTCACTGTATTCACAATTTTTAATGATATTTACCAAGAAAATCCAAATGCTATAGGTAGAATAGAAAGAGGTATTGATATGTTCACAAAAGCAAGCCTGGGTCTTTGAACTGAATTTTGGAGGTGAATATATATGTTCTTAAATTAACACTTACTATGTGCCAACCACTGCATTAAATTCTTTACATGTACTAAGCATCTTATTATCTCATTAAATTATCCCAACAACTCTGAAATGTATAATATGATCTTACTTTTACAGACGGGTACCAAAATCAGAACCACCTGTGAATAAATGACTAACTTCTCTACACATTTTAAATAAAAATAACATCTACCATGATTTTACTTTAGTGCTCACACAATTTTCTAAGATACCCTTTTGACTTTATGAGATAAAGGAAATAAAATAGCTTAGAATTCTTAATGATCAGTAAATAGAGGCTTCGCTAAGCTGTACTTGGTGTGGGGGTGGGGCAAATACTTCCATAATATCACATTGGAGCCTCAGTTAGAACACTAAAAATTTTTAAATTATTTTATAGTCATAATAAAAAATATAGTCCATTGACTATTTAGGAATCCAGCTGAGATTTCACAACTTGTGTTATTCTGAGAGCATTTGCCTCTGTGGCAGCTTAGCAATGAAGGAGGAATGAGTGTGAGAGATTAAATTAGAAATTATTAATATAGAGATTAAAGTCTTCATTCCTTCTTTGTGAGGCGTTGGATGACCAACCAGAATCCAATGCCATGTCCACCGTGTGTTTTTAGTTCTCAGACTTTATCGGTGAGACTGAAGTTCAGTGTACAATTTGTTATCAACAAGGACCAATTATGCCAGAATGCAAGCACATGTTAAATGTTTTGGGGTGTGTTTTTTGCATGGCTTGCAAGTTTCCTTGCTTACCCTGGTAAACACTAACTCATTTCCATGAATCCTCTATCTGATTGATAAATGGCCTGAGCCACTTGACCCTGCGTGAACATCACTGCTTTGAGGAAAACGGACAGAAGAAGTCAAGGGCACATTTGTTAGTGAGGTTCAGGCCCTCACTACCAATAGCATTGATTGTATTTGTCCAGGTTAATAATATTACCATCATGCTTTGCAATTTACAAAGCACCTTTATATCCAAGTCATGTTTTCATCTAAGGAGGCAAATACACAAAGAAACATAAGGTCAGAGAAGGTACCTAACTTGCCCAAGTTATATAAGTAGGAAGTAAAAGTTTTAATCTGTGGTTCTCACACCTGAGTGTGCATGAGACTTACTTGGTGAGCCTATTTGAGTGTGAGAGTCAGCAGATCTGGGTGGGACCCAAGAACATGCATTTCTCACAAATTCCCTGGTGATGCTGATGCTGCTACTGGACTTCTGATTCCCAAGCCAGGTGTCATCTCTCCAGGCCACACTTTCCATGGCACTGACTCCAACCTGCTTTCTCCTATAGCCATTTTAAATTCACTTTTCTTTAAAATGTAATGACACCTATAATAGATAAAGTAAATGTGTATGTAGTCTGGTTGGTACTTCCATACCCCAAATTCTGTATAACTGTTCACAAAATGAGGAATCTGAGACACATATTGGAAGGATCTCATAGTATTTAGGAAAAAAAACAATTATTTTCATTTAAAAAGCAATTAGCTTATTCCAAATATCCAATATTAAACTTCCACTTACTTTAAGCCACTCTCTCACTTCAACACTCTGGGCAGTTGGGCCAGATATTTCTTTGCCGGAGCAGGAGAAGGATGCTGTTCTGGGCTCTGTGGGATGTGAGCAATATTGCTAACCTCTACCTGCTGGATTCCTAGAGATCGTCCTTAGCTGTGACCACCAAAACCATCTCCAGACATGGCTGTAAGAGGGGGAAACTCAATTTGAGTGTCTCAGATGTAGATTTATTCTCTCTACTCTTCTTGGTACTAATGTGCTTCTTCTATCTATAAGATTCATGCTTGTAATAAATTCTGAATAAATCTCTATCTCTATAACTTTGAATATTTTCTCTCATCCATATCAAATATCTTCTTCCTCAATGTCTACTGAAAAATTATTATATCACTATATTCTATCTTCTTGTTACTAACATCCCTCTCAAATTTCATTTTGCTTTTTAAAATTGTTGTTCAAGTACAGTTGTCTCCATTTTCACCCACCCCCACCCCCCCCGCCCCACCCATCCCTCCTCCCACCCTCGAACCTACCCCCTTTGGCTTTGTCCATGTGTCCTTTATACACATTCCTTGATGGCCTTTCCCCTATTTCAAATGATTTATTGTTTCATTCTTTACATTCAGCTCCAGCTAATTACTTTTTTCTTCTTATATCCA
Source organism: Macrotus californicus (assembly GCA_007922815.1). NCBI lineage: Eukaryota > Metazoa > Chordata > Mammalia > Chiroptera > Phyllostomidae > Macrotus > Macrotus californicus. The sequence continues at coordinate 6,595 of VMDR010020473.1, forward strand.
ATCTGCTGTTAATTTGTGCAGGTAGTTTTTAATTTAAATAAGACAAATTAAATTTTAGGCAGTTTCATTTAGTTCTTCAAATTTGTGTTTTAGTTTTCAGTCTGTTTTAAATTAAGGTTTTATTTCTTATCATCTTTTTCAGATAGTGCTTACCCTCCTCTTTATTGCGTCTGCTGATTCTCCCTTATAGTGGATCATCCCTTCATGTGGTTTGTAATTTTTGACTGTGAGTTCATCTTTATCTGTATTTTCTTCCTTTAGTGTCCTGCATGCTGGGGTACCAGTGTCTCTACATAGCCCGCAATAGGCTCATTCACTTCTGGTTTCTGTCTAAGACAAAGCCTGAATGTGCATCCCAAGGCCACACCTGCAGAATGTTCAGGCTTGAGTTTTAACATTTTACGCAGAAGGTGGGGACTTTTTTGTTCTGCTGAGAGCCCCAAGCAGAGACAAACATCCTTGCTGCTTCCGTGACCTTGTACTTGAAAGTTTTCTCTCCAACTTTTACATGGTGAGGCAGCCTCGCCAGGGTTAGAACCTTATGCAAATATCTCAGCTCCAGCTGCACGCTTTGGGCAGGCCCAAGACCACATCTTCCCTGTCTTCTTTTTTTATGTGAACATGAAAAGCCCACCTTCTTGCTGCTAGGATATGTCTCTGAATCTGGCCTTTCCCTGGAGTGTTGTAGTATTCATTTGTTCAGTCTTAACTCTGGCTATTCATTGTGGTATCTAGGATTTTTTTCCTTATTTATATTAAACCCATGTATGTTTAACTAAACCATGTGATATTTATCCTGTGTATATGTGTGTGTGTTAGTCCAGGCAGGGGCTCTTTATTGAATCTCTCTACCATGTTGCCAGAACAGTAAGTGCTCATGTGTAACCTTACTTAGATATGCCTGAGCATAATTTTTGCTGTGATCTACCTAACTTCCTTCTGCTTCAGTTTCCTCATCAAAAAAAAATTAGGGTTAGGCATACCTCCTGCCTTTAACTGTCATAAATATTAAATGAAATGATGCATATAAACTAGGCAGAGTAGCCACATAATAAATGTGAGCTAGTGATTAAGTGGAATTGAGTACTACTGACAAATTTATGTTGTTGAATCTCTATAACTCTACAGATTTTAGATATTTTTGTACTCAGCTTTTTGTTTGTTTATTTTTAAGAAACACAAGCTTCCATTTGTATGTAGTGTTCTTATTTTATTCTCCAGAACCTTACAAAAATAAATAATGGTTTCCAGGGGGAAAATCCACATGACCCACACTGTCTTCTGTTGGATGACTTTTTCAGTATCCATAGGGCCTATGATTAAATAAAGTCCAAAAATTAAACAGCAGATGTGATTTGAGCCCAAATAATTTATGTACCTGCCCCTTGTCTACCAATCCAGCCATCTCTCTGACTCAATGTGCTGCATCCAAAACTGAGAACCTTTGCCTGTGTCCTGGCTTATGTGAGAAAGATTTTCAAGGGAAAGTTTAGTCTGTCATGAACAATGTTATCTAATAGGCAATAGGAATCTATGAAAGAATGAAGTCAAGGAATGACATAATCCAATTTGTATTCCAAAGAGATGGTTATTTTTGGGAGATGGAGTGGAGAAAGATGCAGTAGACAGAATTCTAAATGGCCTTAAGATTCCCTCTCCCCGGCATGCACACCTTGTGTAATCCTCTGCCTTGAGTGTGGGAAGAACCTGTGAGTATGATGGGCTGGTTACTCCTTTGATTAAATTACATTATATAGCAAATAATAGTGAGCCATTCCTGTGATTAAGTTACGTTATATATAAGATTCTGTCTTAGCATACTGGAATGGGAGAAGGATGAAAGTAAGTAAGGTGTGTTCTTACTGATCTGGAAGAAAGCAGTTCTCTTGTTTATGGAGTGAGCCTGTGTCAGGAACAGCCGGTGGTTGTAAGTGGCCCACGTGGATGACCAGCAAGACAGCAGAAACTTTAGTTGTACAACTGCATGGAATTAAATTCTGCCAACAGCCCCATGAGTTTGGTAAAGGTTCTGAGCTCCTGAAAAGAACATAATCCAGCCAATATTTTGATCTCAGCCTTGTGAGACTCTGAGTAAAGAATGAAGCTAACCTGTCCTTGAACTTCTGACCTATAGAAACTGTGAGATAATAAATGGGTGTTGTAAGCCGATAAATTTGTGATAACTTGTTACACAGCAATACAAAACTAATACAGAAGGTAAAACTGGAAGCAGAGATAACAGCTAGATTATCAGAATTATCTAGGTCAAAATGAGAAAGCTCTATAATAATACTGAGTGTATTGAAATGGAGATGATGAGAGCACTGAATAAAGAACTATTAAGAAAATAGACATAATAAAGCTCAGCCCCACTAAATGTCCCAGACTGACTTTAAAGCTTTGAGATAGATCTTGATGGTTCTAACCAAATTGAGGAAAACAGGAACAGGAAAAATGCAACTAGGACCAATGAGTTCAGTTTGAGACAGTTTGGGATTATTTGAAAAATGACATAAATATTTCCCCTCATGTATTCACACTTCTTTGCAGTGAACATTTTCAGCTTTTACCACCAAGAAGTGAAATCTGTCCACCCTTCTTCTACTATCCCTTGGATCTGGGCTGGCTTTGAGGCTTGCACTGACCAATACAATGCAGAGGAAGTAATGATGTACTAGTTCTAAATCTAGACCTCAGGAGACTCTGAACACTTCTGCCTTTTATCTTGGTACCATGTAGACTAATGTAAGCAAATCTAGGCTGGTCTACTGCATGATGGAAGACCATATGTAACAGACAAACCATCTTGACTGAAGCCATCTTGGACCAGCCAGCTCCTACCTTAGCAAGCAGCTGACCATAGACACATGAGTGAGTCCAACCAACACCAGAAGAACCACCCAGCTGAACCCAGCCCAAATTTCCAGCCCACGGAATCATGAGCTAAACTAATAGTTATTGCTTTGAACCTCTAAGTTTTGAAATAGTTTATTATATAACAAATGCTAGCTTTTATAAAATAATTACATTTGAGATACCTGTAAAATATCCATTTAGGTATGAAGAAAATTTGGGTTCTAGATCTGGATCTTGTTAGAGCAGATAAAGTTCTAGGTTGAGATTTAATAGTGATAAACATAAGGATGGTCACTGATGTCAAGTATGCACATAAGAATATTTCTTATTTTCTCAATAAGATGTCAATTTTATGATGAGAATGACTACTGTAAATTCTTGCTCTTCATTCAACTCTTCTACCATTATTTTTGCTGAGAAACTATCATGAGATGCACAATTAGGATAAATGCCTTTTACAGAATAATTTTCTCTTGAGCATGTTTGAGGTGTTATGAAGCTTAAATCATTTGTCTCAGAATTAAATATTTGGAAAACAAAGTTGAAATTTGAAGTTTTACCTTTACCTTTCCTAGTAGACCTGCCTACCTGATGTAGAGGTCATTTCCATCCATAATGTATATAACTCAAAAGTGAAAGATAACCGGCAGTTGTGTGATTGAATGCAGCTTGCAAGTTTCTTCCTCGTGTAATCCTTGCAATAACACTGTGAGGCTGAGATTATGACTCTCCCCATTTTACAGGTGGAGAAATAGAAATTCCTGAGTTTAAAAAATGTCTCAAGGTGACTCAACAAATAAACTTAAGAGCCAAGCTTCAGACCTGGTTTTCTGACTCAAGGTCTGTCACACTTCTCACCCTGTGACCACCTCCTAGAGGAGTTTGCACAAATATAATTGAATTCATTTCTCACCATTATTTTTAAGGTATTACTAATCATTTAAAAGCCTCCTGGGTCTTATAAAGCTTTTATTTTAGCCTCCCAACACACTTCTATACAGGTTATTTACCCTGTCTAGAAGTCCATGGATGCCACTCCACATGGTCCAAGAAATAGGGCAAGACCAGACTGGGTTGTGCTCCCAAGTGAGTTACACTAACCTATCTTGTCATTAGAAATGGCTCTGAGTCTTTATCTGCCTGCAAACTCTAATTAATGATCATTTAACTGTACTGTCAACTCTGTTTAAATTTGAGTGATACCAGTTGTTTCTTCCTTGGGTCAACCAATGGTAACAGGGGAAACCATTCATGCATGCCATTGTCCGGGTGGCTCTGGGCCTATAGCAGCCCAGTTTAATGGGCATTCAGAGCTCATTAGTGAGGAAACACATCAGGAGTGACCGCTCCTGTGCCACACGTTGCAACTAATAGCCCTGCCGAACAGAATCGTTTCTGTTTCTGCTCACTTGTTGTGAAATCCTTTCAATGTCAACAAGTGGTCGTGTCGGCAGGAGCCCGCCATCCTACCCAGCAGTTGTATCCGTTGCTCTCCTGAGCCAGACTTGTGTCCTCCTCCATTGTCTGGTCCCACAAAGGAGCCTGAGCAATCACAAAGCCTTCACAGCCATTCATCATCAGCTCACCGATTCTGTGGGCAAGATTGCCCGCCAAAGTCTGGGCCAGTCCTGTGGGCATGGCATGTGTGGAACCAGAGGCAGGACACCAGGCCTGTGCTCCACTACCTTGGGGATCTGAACTGCACAGACTCACAAGGTTTGGTTTCCTTAGCCAAGAGGAGCCAAAATTGAATGTGATGTGCAGGGCTGGGTTGGAATACACTAGAAGTGTAGTAGAAAAATTGCAGGTGTGGCATGATTGGGCTAGTCATCTTATCAGACAAAATTTTTCTATAGTTTGGAAAAGAGGAAGCTCTCTGATCAAAAGGGAGGGTGCACCCATTAGATAGGTTTATGTACTGAAAAGATGTATGTTCTTTTATTCCTGAAAGACTTGGTATATTTGTCCAGGACTTAGAAATGAACGTTGCCTATCAATTGTCATGTAAACTTTCTAAGCTAGATTAGGATTTTAGAAACAAAGGTGATATTTCTGTTTGTGCAATGTTTTAATAACCAGGTAGTTGAAAATTGGTCATATTCTCCAAATAGAGAATCTCCAAATTGACATTCTCAAAAATGATTCTCCAAATACAGAATCTCACACCACAGGAAAAGTGCATTAGATTTTAACTAAAAGAATAAAATTTTCTCTCCTAAAAAACCATACTTTTTTCATTCTTTCAGAGCTTTCCCAAAAAGTGTGTGTTGCACTTTGTTTTGTATTTGACAAAGTAAGCAATGATGAAGATGATAAAGATTCTGAACCACTCAGCTCACTCTCCAAGCACTACACTTAGCCTCTGAGTGTCTTCTGTGACCAGCTTTTGTCTGCTCTTCTATATAATTCTCTTCTAGCCCGGACACTACTGGATTTTTAAATTAGTGGTTTGTGTGTCGCATCCCTTGCTAGATTGAGAGCTGTTTCTACTTCTTGCCCATTTTGGTTGAGTCAGCACTCATAAATGAATACATGAGCAATAATTATTCATTGAATTAAGGAATCGTGTCACAAAACTGTCCACAAGGGAAACTATGCCTTTGTATTTTCCTGGTGGTACCATAAAAAGTAATTAGCCTGTAAAACATTTTGGAGTATTACATCCAGTCCACATTGCTTGCAAATTTGGGGTGTTAGGATATAATACATAAAAATCACTTACCGATCAAAATGTTTGCAGGAGGATGAGCAAATTTTTAAATATCTATCTTCTAACTGACAAAATGTCACTAAATTCCTTTCGTTTTCTTTTTAAAGATGTGATTTCTCTCCTGATGTTTCTCTTATCACTATTATCACCACCATAGCTTCCAATAATTGAGCACCTACTATGTGGTAGACACAAACTGATGACTCTGCCCACCTGCTTTTTATTAATTCCATGAGTATGCAGGGTTGTTTGATGGTTGTGCAATTCTTCTATGAATTATTATAGTGGCAGCCCCATGCAAAGTCCATGTGTTTATAAAATATTCTGAAATACTTCTGTAGTTGTTTTGTTTCAGATCTTAGAGAGATGGTAAAAGGAAAGAGAGTTTTGTTTCCTAATGGCCGCTGGAGTTTTCTTTATGCTGTTTCTTTTACACGGCACTGTCTCACATATTGGTTCCACCTTTGTGGATGAAGACACTCAATGCCAAGTTTGAGCACATGGCCCTTGCTGCTTTTTAGGATGAGAGATGACATGCATTAATTTTCAAAGGAAATGCCCAGATGATGGTTAATCTCACACTTGGAAATGTTTTGCCATTATTAAAATTGGAAAAACAAAAAATGATGAATGTTTTATGGTTTGCTTTTTTTAAAAAGTTTCTTTGGTGTTCATTGTAGGTTAGCTCTGACTTTCAAAAGTGCAATTTGGTTATAAATGCTTTATATGAATTATCTCATTTAATCCTTCTAAGCATCCTAAGAGATAAGTCTTACTATTATCTCCATGTTGCACATGGAAAAATTGAGGCATAGAGGAGCTAAACAATCTGCTTAAGGTTAGGGAGCTAGCAGGTCATGGAACTAGGATTGAGCTTCTTTCTAGGGCATGTGTCCTTGATAAGGCTATATGCCTTCTTTGGTTCCCTGTATGAGGCCATGGCCAAAGTTTAAATTTACCTTGCATTTTTTGGCTGTTGAAGATGGAAATTCTCTTAAGTAAATCTTCTGTAATGCCAGATTATTATAGCGATAATGGCACAGTATTCTTAGCAGGATGTTGCTAAGAAAACTGTTCTACTGGCAACTTGCTACTTCCTATTTGTGCAAGAACAGCTCTTGGTGCGTGAGCAGGTCTAACAACTTACAGTAGGACACACTGGAAATTGTTTTTTTTTTTTTGTCTTGCAATCCTCATAGCATGCCACAGAGGAAATGTTACAGAACGGTTAGCAAGAGCAGCTTTCGTGTCCCCATGTGCATGGGTGGGGAACGGAGAGCTCTGCACCACATTTCTTTAGGGGACTTTAAAAAGGGTAATTGAATTGTTTAAATCAAATTTGGGGCCCCTTGTCACAAATCATTACCTTGTCTTTCCTCTATCTATCTCCTTGTTCTTCAAATTAGTGGCACATACCATACACCGATCCCCATTAGCTTAATTTGGTTGAGACATTTTCCAGCCCATATCTTCAAAAGGAGAGAGAAAATTAGTATGTTGGCCAGGGGACCATCTGTGGAGTGCAAAATGTTAAAGAAGCAGGTGTTTCTCTGCATTTTCTTATTTTTTATTTCTAAAATTTTTCTATATACAGCTCCAGATACTCAGATTTACTAACTTGACACATTTGTCAGATTACTGACTTGGATTTGGTCCATGAAACTGGACTTCTATCATCTAGGATGAAATTTAAAATACTCTTATCCTCAAATCCTAACACATGAGCTACATAAAGAAGGATTCAGGTTTTGACTTCTTAATCAAACATTTCTCATAACTCAGAGTACCATATGTAGCTCTCAAGTGCTGTATTCCCTGCAGCATTTCACAAGAAGTGGCTGTGAAATACAGTCATCTCCAATCACACCTGCTCAGCAGACTCAGTTTTTAATGCCTTGGTACATTAATCATCACTGATTCCTTCCTTCTGTAAGCTTTTCTAACTTAATTTCTCTCAACTAGGTTTTTAACTTAAGTTTTTAAATGTAACTAGATTTTTCCAACTTTGCTGTGGGGTTAATTATCATTTATATATCTGAGAATAAGAAATGTGATCTACAGATTTAATAGTCACTATATCATTAAATTAAGCATGCATTTTTAAAATATGTTGCGGTAATTAAGCCAGACCCGAAGAACCCAGCCTGGAGTAGAAAGCATACTCCCTACTAGGTCACAGGTTGAGTGGTCACTTACCTATCAAAACCTCAGTGCACTCAAAAATCCCTCCATCAGCTTCATATAGACATAGGGAGGAAGTCCAGTGAAGTACATTAGAAAAGGGACAGAGAGTAAATGATGACCCTGGTTCTTCCTTCACCAGCCATGTGACTGTGGTGATGTCACTCGATCTTGTCAGGTCTTAGCTTCCTCATGTGTTAAACCAGAGTCTTGGAAAAGATTTAAGTTCTCTATCCACACCCCAGCAAGGACCCTTTAAGTGTCTTTTCCTTTGGTTCCTTACATTTTGAAAGACTTAATCTGAAAAAAAATTATTAATGTTTAATTTGTTGTTCATTCATGATTGATTTTCTATTAAAACCATCCAAGCTAACCAGACCTTTTTATAAAGATGAGGCAGTTAGATTGCCACACTAATTCTATGATTGTATGTGAAATAAATAAAACAATATTTTCTTAAGTGTAGATCAGAGATGCTCAGACTTGCTCAATTCATGGCCCCTTTAGGGCGTCAACTTCTTTTTCACAGTGACCCCTTGCTAAAAGAAATATCAAACAGTTCTGTTCATTAAGTATTTAGGCCCAAACAACTTAGAAGTACCTATGTCTTGACAGCATAGTAGCTATTTGAAAAAAAATAAATTTTTAAAAATATTTTAGTTTTATTCTTATAAAACCACAATTATTTACTAACAGGATATATGGACCTGTTGGCACTGCACACCTTTACAAATCTTGAAATTAGATTTGTAAATATGTATTTAACAGATAATTATCCATTCATTCTTGTTGGGCACTGACTTGCTTTTTATTACAGCAATTATGGAAAACTCAGTTTCACAAAGATAGGATGTTATCAAAAGAAACATAGCACAAGCTAATGTCGAAATTGTGAACTACCTTGAGCTAGAAATTTCCCTGGTGTCTGACAAATGTTGAGGTTTGTAGTTTCTCAGAAATTTATCCTGAAGTGTTCCTCTAAGTTCTCTGAGGTCCCACATCCCCCTACTCCCATATTCCTTAACACAATTGGAAACCACAGGACTAGCCAGTTTTATCACGGCCAAATCTTGAATTATCATTTAGGCTTTCTAAAAATTATGGAAAGAGCTTAGAGATGCCATTATTACTTTCAGAGACTCTAAGTTGGGAACCACTTGACCAGAGAATCCCTAGAGTCTTCCCTTTTAACTCTAATATTGTACCACTCAGCTACTGACTATTTTGTAAGCATCTACTATGTGTCAGAAATTGATTTAAAACCTAATAATATATAATTGATTTAAAAACACACAAAAAAATCTCTGTGCCTTGGCTGGTGTGGCTCAGTAGATTGAGTGCTGGCCTATGAACCAAAGGGTCACTGAATTGATTCCTAGTCAGGGCACATGCCTGGGTTGCAGGTCAGGTCCCCAGTAGGGGGTGCTCAAGAAGCAACCACACATGGATGTTTCTCTCCCTCTCTTTCTCCCTCCCTTCCCCTATCTCTAAAAATAAGTAAAATCTTTAAAAAAAAAACTTAAAAAAATCTCTGCTTTCATGAAACTTACATTCTTATGAAGGAAGACAGAGAATAACATAAATGTTATAAATAAGTGAATTATGTTGTATGTGGGAAGGTGATAAGTGGGGGAATCACAAGTCCCCAGGGCAACTACAATTTTAAATAAGGTTGTTGGAAACAGATCTTATTGAAAAAGTGACATCTAAGCAGAGCCTTGGCCCTGACTAGTGTGGCTCAGTATGTTGGAGGTTGTCCCACAAATTGAAAGATAACTGGTTCGATTCCTGGTCAGGCTACATGCCTGAGTCGCGGGCCAGGTCTCTGGGCCAGGTCTCCAGTTAGGGGCATGCAAGAGACAACTGATCAGTGTTTCTCTTGCACACGGATATTTCTTTCCCTCTCTTTCTCCCTCCCTTCCCTTCTCTCTAAAAATAAATAAAATAAATAAGAGCAGAGACTTGGAGAGAAGACATTAGTCCAACACAAATCTGGGAGAAAACTATCTCATATAGGGGACAGTCAGGCACAGGCTCTGAGGCAGAAGAGTGTTTGGGGTGCTCAGAGACCAGCAAGGACATGGAATGGTAGGAAAGCAGAGCTGCGGGCAGAACAGGTGAGGCTGGCAAACCTCTATGAGGCCACTATGTTTTCTACTGAACGCGATGGGGAGCTACTGGAGGTTCTGAGTGGGAATGTGACAAGATCTGACTTACATTTTAACAAAATCACTTCAGCTGTTATATTGAAATAGACTTATAGGCAAGACACCACTTAAAGGGCTAGTGCAATAATCTAGGTGGCAATAATGATAATATGTAACATATGAAATAGATAATTAATATATAATATGTTGCTATATATTGTATAATAAGTACATGGAATATAGTAAAAAGTCAATGGCAGCTTAAATGAAAATAGTGGTAGAAGTGATAAAAATGGCTAGGATTCTAGATATATTTTGAAGGTGGAGACAAAGGAACATTTTGGTGAATTTTGGGATGTGAAAGAGTGGAGTGAAACAGACTCCAAGATTTGGGACACAAGGCAAAAAATTTAAAATGTTGGTATTACTCGAACTTTTATCAGGGGGGGCTGGCCAAGATGGAGGCATAGGTAGACACACTGTGCCTCCTCGTACAACCAAAAGAAGGACAACAACAAATTTTAAAACAAAAAACAACCAGAACTGCCAGAAAATCGAACTGTATGGAAGTCCGACAACCAAGGAACTAAAGGAGAAACTTTCATCCAGACCGGTAGGAGGGGCGAGACGGGCTGGAGAGTACTTGCGCGGGGCGGCGGCTGGCGAACTGGGGAAAGGCGCAGAAAGCGGGAGAGCTGGCGGCTTCGGACCGGGAGTCCCACTCCCTTGTGCGGATAAACCGGGAGGAACAACTGGGGAGCGAGACAGACGCCGCAACCCAGAGTTCCAGCTCAGGGAAACAAAGCCTCAGAGCCTCTGATTGAAAACTCCTCTAGGGGTTGAGGCCGAGGCAGCGGGAGAAACTCCCGGCCTCACTGGAGAGCTCGTTGGAGAGACCCACAGGGTCCTAGAGCGTACATAAGCCCTCCCACCTGGGAAGCAGCACCAGAATCAGCACCAGAGGGCCCAATTGGAGTGGGTCACGCGGGTAGTCACTGAAAACCTGCAGAGAGCGGAGCAGGCGCCATTGTTCCCTCTCGGACCCCTC